>BHFV01000857.1:333-13347 GCA_003568905.1 Trebouxiophyceae sp. KSI-1
GTGTGGGACCTGCGCATGCTGCGACTGCGGCAGACGGTGCCGGCGCTGAGGGGCACCAGCCTGGCTTTCAACGCCGCCGGCAGCGTCGCCTTTGCCTGCATGCGGCCGGCGGCGGACCCGAACGAGCGTTCGCTGCAGGCGTATCCGGACAGCCACCCGCTGCGCAACGCCGTGCTGGCCGTGCGCCCCCCTCCCTCCCCAAGGCCACACGTGCGGCCTGGGTTAGCCTGCAAGCATTCGCGGCGCGCACAAAGCAGAAGCTGTCGGCTGGCAGCAGCACTTGGCGCTTGGCAGGGTTCCTGGGAGTGCCTCCAATGCTTGCATTCTGACCAAGGCAGCACGGCAGGTTGTGGAAGGGCGCCCCTGCGCAGTGCCAAGTGCTGCTGCCTGCCGACAGCTTCTGCTGTGTGCACGCCTCAGCTGCCCTCGCATGCGGCACTCCGCGCGCCCATGCTGCTGCTGATGCATCTCCTGTGCTCTGCACCGCACATGAGCCGGGGTGAACGGCCGTGTAACTGCCACATGATACTAACTGCAATGTAACTGCCGCAGATGGACGGCTCTGATTTCTCCGAGATCGCGCGACTGGACATGGGCGACCGTTTCCCGCTCGCCCTGGCGGTGAGCCCCGACGACGCCAGCCTGGCGGTGAACGTCTGCAACGCCGCCGGCCGCAGCGGCTACTGCCGGCTGTATGACATCGGCCGCACCCAGGCGCGCTCCCCTGCTGCTGCAGCTGCAGCTTCTGTACTCTGTACTGGCTCAGAGAAGGCAGTGGCGCTCTTTTGCATGGGCATGCCACGAGATTGTGAGAGTATCTGGTTCATGGACGCGGCCCCAAACGGCCCCAGGGGCACACATGCAATGCAATGCAGCCTCTCAGCCATGTTTGCATGCAACTTGGGAGGCAAGCTTGGGATGCGCAGCGGCGCGGCAGAGCCGCAGGGCTGCCTTCTGTGCAGCAGCAGCAGCAGCAGCAGCAGCTGGCTGAGGGCCCGCCTCATGCCGGTCTCTGTGCAGGGCGACGAGTCCGAGTGCGAGGCGGGCGATGAGTCAGAGGAAGAGGAGGAGGAGGAGCAGGAGTTTGGCCGCAGGTGACTGCTCCCCCTTGAGAAAAAACTCGGAACTCGGCTGGCTGCCAGAGGGCTCAAGCTCGCAGTTCCCTCAGCCAGGAGGCGGCTCGCTGCTGAGCCGCGGTTTGGCTGCTGACTGCAGGAGCTGGTGGGCGGGTGGCTATTATCCGGACGATGGCATGGATGTCATGAATGGCGATGAGGAGAGTGAGGACGAGGTGAGCAGCAGCTCCCCGGGCCGACTCCCTGGCATTCATGGTGGTGCCCTTCTTTGCATGGTCAGGCGCTGTGCCTTGCTCGTGGCAGCCCAGAAAAGGCAGCAAGCGCAAGGCGTGCACCGGCTGCAGGAGAGCGAGAGCGACACTGAGGGCGAGGAGGGAGAGCCGGGGGTGCGGGTGCTGTCTGGCAGCAGCACCTCCTGGGGCGACTCCGACTCTGAGAGCGACGCTTAGCGCCTCCTCCTTTGCTATGTCTGAGCCTTGTGTGGGTTGCTTCTTGTTCCCAACTCGAGCCAGGGGCCCAGACCGCTGGTCTCCTGCACCATCACTCTTTGACAGACCCTCGTCATTTACGCTTGCAAGCGAGCTTGTACTCGAGGAGGAGAAGGAGGAGGAGTATACCACGATCACGCAAGGCTTAAACCCTCTCAGGCCTTGGGCGGACTGCATAGGAAGCCTGGTGTCGTAAGCAGTCGGCGACGGGACATCTGCCCCAGCCAGCAGCGCAAGGGGCAAGGGCACAAGGGGCCTGGCGGGCATGGGCATTCAGATAAGCACTCAGGTTCCGCGGGCAGGTGGCGCGACGCTGCTCTGCCAAGCAGATTGCGCCCACCAGCGTGTGAGGCACGGGCCAGCACGAGCACCGGCCTAAAGCAAGCAATCCCCACTGCTTGCTCGCCACAGCCGAGCTGCAGACATTTTGAAGCTTATGGGGGCCAGAGGACAAGGGCGGGGGACAGGCACAGAGGTATTCAGGTCCCAAGCGCGGCAGCGCACGGCGTTTGGGCAGCGCTTTGGCCCACGAGGGGCAGGCAGGGATTGGGGCGCTGGTCCAGGCAACCCAAGAACAACGGGGGCTCAGAGGCCGCAGGATGCTGAGCTCGAGTCCGTGTGGGGCTGCGCATGCTGTGTAGCCATACGGGGTTGGCTGGATGTCCTACTGCTTTTTGCGGCCTAGGCGGGCGAGAGCGTGGCGCTGCACATGCTGGCCAGCGGCCTCGAGTTGTCCTTGCGTCGTGCCACAATTGTCGCGCTTCATCCAGCCAAGAACGAATTCAATATTTTAAAATGCCAGCCTGGGAAGGAAGGCAAAGGATTCATCTTCGCCGTCGGTTGCGGACAGTTAGTGCACATCCGGCCCACGCTGTGCCGCTTGCCGCTCCGCGTCGCCAGGCGCTCAGCCGCGTTTGTTAAGGCGCGCCTACTTGCTTCATTAAGGCGCGCCAAGAGAACTGCCTTTCAGGAAGCGTGACGTTAGCCCCCTCTGCGCCGGGGCGCCAGAGGATCGCCAGGCTAGCCTGTAGTAGGTTTAGGCCTCCAGGGAGGCGTGTGAGAGTGTGCTTTGATTGCCTACCTGACAACGCGGGAGCGAAGCACGCGAACCCGCCCACCCGCCCGGTGAGAAAGCCGGTAGAGCTGCTGTGGGCAGAGACCAGCCGCTAGCCGGCAGGCTCAGCCCCCCTAGAAGCCAAGACACAAAGGTCAGGTAGCTTTAGAGACTAGCTGTAACTGCTCACACAAGCCTTTGGGTCTTGAGCATGATGGCACTTGCACTTTGGGAATTCAATCCGCCTACCAACGCGTACGCCCCGCCCGCCATCTGCTTCGCTTCAAGAAGCCGTACAGCTGGACTGTCATGACTGTTTGATTCCTCTCCCAAATCAAACAGTCCCAACGACATTGGGCATGGACGAGCTGCAAGCGATCCGGAACTCGTCGGACTCGGACGACTCGGGCTGGGAGCTAAAGAAGGCGGTTCCCAAAGGCGTCGCACCGCTTCGCCTGCTATCTGCAAGACGGTAAGGGGCCGCGCCGGATCGGCGCATGCGGGGGTTCGGATGCATCAATTCTCTCGGCTCGCTCAGCGGGCTCACAATTGTCCTTCATGCATTGCAGGTTCTCAGAGGCGCTATTCCCTGTGCAATGCATAGACCTGTTTGAAGATAGGCTCGCGGACTTCTTTGCCGCGTGCGCCCACTGCAGCGACCAGTTGGAGTGTCTCTCGAGCTCAAGGAGATGCTTGAGAAACAGCAGACGCAAGGAAGAGCTGCAGGCATCTCCACAGCCTCCATTTCCATCTCGGCTCGCTCGAACGTCTGCAACACCCCACACGTCCAGGACTGCTTGCAAGTCGGCGGCTCCCACACCACACATTTTCAAAACAAGCAGCTCACACACGGCACACGCCTGCAGATCTCTGTCTCGCTCTGCCAGGCGCTCAGCCACTATCTCCGCGCGCACCTGGGCCAGCAGCTGGCCGGCTCGCCCGAGGCGCCCTCGGTTGCAGCCGCCGCCCTGGAGCTGCGCCTGGCCTCGCTGTCAGCCGCAGAGGCTGCCCGGCTGCGGGCGCCCTGGCCGGCCTGCAGCGACTGGGCAGTGCAAGAGGCTGCAATGCAGGCCCTGGGTATGGTTGTCAGTTTTTATGTGGCCCCCTACAGCTCCAGGCGAGGGCACCGCTTCTACCTCGACTGCACCTGTTTGCTGCTACCTGCCCGCGTGCCCCCAGCAGGCCCTTGACTGCTGCACCGCACGTGCCGCTGCCCCGTCTACTGTCTGAACTGTGTGAGGGGGTTGCTGCCGTCTGTCCAGACCATGGGGCCTCTTTCTGTCGGGCTGTCCGGCTCACCACAGAACTCTCCTTGTGGCGCTGCAGCCGGGACGAGATGGAGGCAGCGCTCGCTGCGCTACAAGTGCTGGAGATCGCAGCGCTGACGCCTGCCGGGCTCGAGTGCATCCTCAGCCAGCCCCGCGCCTACAAGCCGTGTTACCGGCTGCTCAAAAGCGCGGCGTCCTGTTGGGACGACGAGCTCTTTTCCCTCTGCAATCCGACCGGCTCAGATGCCGCACTCAAGGCAGGCACCCCATTCTCCCGTTCTATGCCTGGTGCGGCTCGTCGTGGCAGGTGCAGGCAGTCCAGCAGAACCGAGAAGGCCGCGTCCGCGCAGCGTCAGGCTGCAGCTCCAATCATGAAAGGCTGCTGGCGACCGCGCCCTTGACAGGCTTGCGCTGTGGCGTGTGGCAGGTGCAGCTGCGACTGGCGGCTCTGCAGCTGGCCGGGTGCCTGCTGACGAGTGGCTGCGGCGGTTTCGCGGATGCATCTGCGGACGCAACGCAGGCAAGCCACCGCAGCAGTTGCTGCCGCTTCTCTCTCTGCACACGGCGGCGGCGCAGATCTCGTCAACATGAGGCTGCTCGGTGCGCGCAGGCGGCGCTGCAGGCAGAGCTGCGGGAACTCTGGCTGTCCGGGAAGGCACTGCAGAAGCTGCAGGAGGCGCTGCGGTTTGAACTGACCAACGAGCGGCGCGCGCGCTGGGCCGGCCTGCTTGCGCTGCGCACGCTGGCCATGCGGGTGCTGACGGGGCTGGCGCAGGACCCTGGAGTCCGCAGCACGCTCTGCCGGCAGCGGGTGCGCTGCCCTGGGGCCGCTGAAAGCTTGCTTGGCTCGGTCGGGAGCGGCAGGCACCGGTTGTGCGGCTCCTCCTGCGCCAGCCCTATGGAGCATGGGCTCGTGCTGACGAGTTGGGCGCTCAGGCTCGGCCCACAGACTCCTGGTGCACTCGAGTCAGTCAGCACTGGCGGGCCCACCCGCAGGTCTACGAGCGCGTCTTCAAGCTGATGCAGGAGGAGGCCGACACGCCCAGCAGCGTGCAGATCAGCAGCGCGGACGCCTGGCGGCCGGTCTTCCAGGCAGCTGCCGCGCAGCTGCTCGCCGTCACGATGCCAGGCAGATAACAGCGCCCTCCTGGCCTGTCAGGCGCATGCCACAGAGACGCACCCCAGCCTGCTCAGCATTGCACAGGCAGCCTGCCTCTGTGGGCCTGAAAGCTGTGTCACGCCGGCGGCCGCCCTGCTGTCATGTTTCGCAGCTGTAAGCAGCCAAGCGGTTTGTCGTTTGCGTGCAGCTGCGGAGATATCTCCGGCAGCTCACGCCGTAGGAACGCAGCCGCTGCTGCAAGCAGTGGACCGGGCGGTGGCGGCCGCGAGGAGCAGCATCCAGTTTGACCAGACGCAGCTGCTGGGGCTCATCCGGGAGCACTTGGAGGTGGCCGGCCTGAGGCAGCTGGCGGCCGCGCTGGCGCGAGAGGCGCGGCTGGACGCCGGCAGCAGTGCGCCTGCTGTGTACCTTTGCGCAGATGCTGAGCAATTCAATTCCATTGAATTTCAAATCAATTGAATTCAGATTCAAATCAATTCAGATTCAAATCAGGGCATGTGGGAGGCAGTCATGATCGAGCTTGGGCTTCTCCTTGTGACGCAGAGAAGAGGCGTCGCCCTGGCACTTTGAGCGCACGAGCGTGTGTACGGGACTCCCCCACGCAAGCTTGGAGCTTGCGCGGGGCATGTGTGTCAGGTCACAGCCTCAGCGACCCTTATATATGGCTCCAGCTCAGCGCTCACGGCTCAGCATCCAGAGGTGCTGCGCTCCCGCCTTGAGGGAACGACCAGCGCCTTGTGAGCGGCGGCAAGGACTGTGCAGCCTCAGCCATCTTCAGCTTCTCTGCTGCAAGTCTGCTGAAGGCTCAGAGGACGGAAGGCTGCCTTTTGGGACTGCCTGTCGTCACAAGAGCCCTGACCTCGGCACTTGGCAGGGCCGGTGCAGCCGCCAAATTCAAATTCAAAATCAAAATCGAATTCAAATTCAAATTGCGACTTCAAATCCGAATCGCCTGCGTGCAGTCACTGCCGGTGTGATGCAGGTGCCGGCGAGCAGCCGACAGGCTTTGTGGCTGCGCCGCTCCAGGCTGGCGGCAGTGCTGGCACCAAAACTTCACGGCAGCCGGCAGCAGCAAAGCGGCAGCTGCGCATCCGACTGGCCGGCAGCAAGCGGCGCCAGCCGGAGCAGCTGCCGGCGCAGCCGCATCCCAGTCGCAGGTGCATCTCTGGCTGCAGTCAGGATGCCAGTTGCTTCTCCCCGATAGCTCGAGCTCAAAAGGCTGAGGCCCATAACGTGATGCTCCCTGCAGGCCGGCGCTTGCGAGCGGTGCAGCAGCCGCACCCGTCGACGGCAGCCGCCTGAGCAGCATTGTGACGGAGTTTCTGAGGCAGCAGCACACGCAGGCCTGCCTGGCGGCAGCGCAGCCGCTGTCGACGCCGCCGCCGATGTCGCTGCTGCACAGCGCACCGCTGCCAGAGGTCAGCTCCTTGTCACTGATTTGTCATGACCTGCCTGCAGGTGCAGCAGTCGCCACACACACTGACCCAGGCTTGCCGCACCGCAGCCCCGCCACGAGGCCCAGGCGTGCCGTAACGTCACAAAGCGGCTGCTGGCCGCCCAGGCCGAGCCGCACGGCGGCCTCTTTGGCCGGCGGCAGACGCGCCACTGGCTGCACAGCCGCTTCAGGTTTGGCCTCCCACTCGATGAGCCGTTGCCCGCCGCTGAGGCCCTCCATGGCCCGGCCATTGCGCTGTCTCCCCGCACCAACAACTCAGGCACGCAGCACGCGAGGCGCACCGTACCTCAGGCGCCGCTTGATTTTCCAGCACGCCAGCCATGCTGGCAGAGCCGGCGCATGCAGGCTTTGTCGGCGGGAACGCAGCCTGCGCCTGTCGCCTGACTGCCGTTTCCCGGGCTCGCAGCCACACACAGTCGCTGCTGGTCGAAGCCAACAGCGCCGCCAGCGCGGTCTGCTTCCTGGACGAGGGGCAGCAGCTGATGATGGGCTTGCACAGAGGCAGCGTGCGCTTTTGGCAGGACCTGGAGGGGAGGCGCGGCGCCTTTTTCGGCCCGAGGACCGTGACGCCGGTCGTTGGCCTCCTGGTGCCCCCCCCCCCCCCTCTCCACCCCACAACCCACGCATGCACCCGATCCTGGCAGAGATGCTCCTGCCGGCCCGTGCCTCAGCGCGGCGGAGGCCATGGGCGGCCGCAGCCGCTGCAGACCGACATCTCCTGCATCACCAGCGCTCCCGTCCCACGAGCGGCGCCTGCTCAGTGTGGCTGCGCCGCACAGGCACCCAGTGCACCTCCTGCAGCGCGGCCCCTACTGCCCGCACGGCTGGCAGCATGACCAGCCCCTGCGGACGCCACCCAGTTCTGCGCAAGCTACATCTGGGCTCGCAGTCACCAGAGCTGAGGCGGAATCCAACCACACATGCTCTCACTCAAACAGGGACCCATACTCTGAACGGTCGAGCAGGTGCAAGACGTCGGACACTGTGGCAAGCAGCTCGTGCTGGCAAGCCAGCCCGATTGCGTCGCGCTCTACGTCGTCCAGGCCGGGCGGGCCCTCAGAGAGATGGACCTCCGCGGCGGCTCTGAGGCCAGCTATCCGGCGCCCGGAGACAAGGGCGCGTTTGTGCAGAGGGGCGCCGCCATCGCGCTGGCGGTCAGGGACAGGGAGGCCTGGCGCCACGACGGCAATCTGCGGCTGGACGTCGTGGACGTGGCCACCAGTGTGAAGACTGTGGTGGAAAGCAACAGATTTGGTCGCCCCCTCCTCCTCCCCCCGACTGCTCCGTCGCCCTGGGATGGCGTCTGAGTCCTGCTTCAGCGGCGGCAGGGAACAGAGGCAGGGGCAGCGCGCTGACGGGGCGGGGCGCGGCCGCAGAGCTGCACGAAGGCAGCCGGGGCTTGGCAGCCGACCGGGCGGGCGGCCTGCTGCTACACGGGCCCAGCCTGTGGGACACGCGAGCCTGGAGGGCCCCTGTGGCGCGGCTGGCAGCGGCGCCGGAGAACTGGGCCGCCTGCGCCTTCCACCCGGCCGGCCTGGAGGTGGTGCTCGGCACCGAGGTGTCCTCCCCAGCGCCCCGCTTGCCAGTTCCTTCCTCCCGAGCAGGCTGCAGCAGGGTCACCCCGCGTTCCTGCGTGTTGTATTTTGGGGGCGCTGGCACGCTTGCCGGCAAGGCGTGCTGCCCGCCCTGGACCCGCCACATGGCCCTGCTTCTCTCATGCCTGCCTGCCTCTCTCCTCCTGCAGGTGTGGGACCTGCGCATGCTGCGCCTGCGGCGGACTGTGCCCGCGCTGAGAGGAACCAGCCTGACTTTCAACGCGGCCGGCAGCGTCGCCTTTGCCTGCATGCGGCCAGCGGAGGACCAGCAGGAGCTCGATGAGCAGCAGAAGGGGAGCCACCCGCTGCGCAACGCCGTGCTCGTCGTGAGCCGCCACCGTGCTTCCCACTCCCTCCATTATTCCGAAACATGGACACATCGCCTGTTGTCGTTTTGCAGGACAGACATTGCCTGAACAGGGGCGGGGCTGTCGAGGAGGGGGTGGCTGGCCGCTGCACTGACGGTGATCGCGCTGTGAGCGCAAGCAGAAGATGCAAATGGCGCTGCTGCATGTGCTTGCTCATCTGAGCGGAGGCTCTCGCCTGGCTGGTGAAGTTGTATCTGTCAAAAGCGAGCTGAGGCTGCCCAAAGAGATGGCCGTTGCGACTGACAGCCGCCGCACCACTGCCGCAGCTGGAAGGCTCCGACTTGAGTGAGATCACACGGCTCGACCTGGAGGATCGCCTGCCGCTGGCCGTCGCGGTCAGCCCAAACGGCGCCAGGCTGGCAGTCAGCTGCAACAAATTCGGATCCAAAGCCTACGTGCGCCTGTTTGACATCGGCCGTGCTCAGGTGTGCTGCCGCTGTGGCTGCTGCTGTTGAGTGGACGAGCAGTTCCTCATGGCCAGCACAGGTCGTCAGTGGCATGTGCTGTCTTGCGGATGTGCAAATTGTGCCTTGCTCTGCTGCAGCCGGTCGAGTCGAGTGCCAAGCAGCCGTTCTTGGCTGCAAGGTTGAGAGGGCAGAGAAGTGCCTTGGCAGCCGTGCTGGCAGCAGAGCAGCCATTCTGGAGCTGAGTTGTCCTAACGTGTGATGCAGGAGGGCAAGTCTGAGGTCAAAGAAGAGCGGTTCTGACGTGCGTCACATCGTCTTGTTAAACCGCGAACCTTTCGCACTCGTAAGCTCAGCGTCAGTGGCATTGCCTTCCATGGCGAGGATGCCATGCCAGGCCAGCCTGGAAATCGGCATGGGGGGATGCCCCATGCCGGCCGGCTTCGCATGCCGGCCAAGCATCGACTCCGTCGCCGACAAAGCCTTCGGTTGGTCGACGCTACACCTAGCTTCCAGCCGTCAAACCGACCCTACACGCTCCACTTCCGCGCCTTTCGGTAAGAGGCATGGGCCGCGACAGCGACGACGATGACATCACGGCATTTTTCGATAAAGTGAAGGCAGAAGACAAGCTTCACGCATTCCCGCCGCTTCGCCTGCTGGCTGCGAAACGGTGCGCATGTGGTCCAAGGTTCAGGTGCTCGTCGTATCGCTGGGTTCGCTGACAGTCGTCTCTCGGCTGCAGGCTGTCAGATATGGTACCCACCGGCAAGTGCATGGAGCAGCTGACGGGGGAGAGCGGACTCGCCTGCCTGCTGCCTGTTCTCGCCCGTTCCAACAAAAAATTGTCGCCCATCAGCACGGGCAAAAATCGATACAAAAATGAGGACCAGGCACCTCCCTAACCTCTCTGCCCACAAACCTTGCTCAAATTGTTGCATTTCTACAGGCCGCCCACAGGTGCAAAAACTTGTGGGCAGGTTTTGCGCCTCCGACCTAGATGTGAGCAGCTCAACTCCTGCAGATTGCTGCCGCGCTGAGCCAAGTGCTCGGATTCATCTTCCGCACGCACCTGGGCCAGCAGCTGGCCGGCTTGCCCGAGGCGCCCCCGATTGCAGCCGCCGCCCTGGAGCTGCGGCTGGCCTCGCTGTCGCCCGCGGAGGCTGCCCGGCTGCGGGCGCCCTGGCCGGCCTGCGTCAGCAGTGCAGTGCCAGAGGCTGCAAAGCTGGCCCTGCGCGTGGTTGCCAAGCAAAACTGCGCGTATGCAGACAGGCGGGTGCCCTCTGTTCCAGGCTGATGCTATAGACAGTCCAGCATATGCTTGCTGTGTGGCCATTGCAGCGCCACCCACACCAGCGCAGCAAGTGCTGTTCCACCGCGCATGGTCTTGCTGTATTACTTGCCCAATGAGCCATGTGTCGGTGATGGAGCGCCTGCCAGCAGGCTGCGCAGCTCACCACAGACCGCTCTGTGGCGCGTGCAGCCAGGCTGCGATGGAGGCAGCCCTCAGCGCGCTGCAAGTGCTGGAGCTCGTGGCGATGAAGCCAGCCGGGCTCGAGTGCATCCTCAGTCAGCTGGTGGGCGACGACTACAAGCGGCGTACCGGGCTGCTGAAATGCGCCTGTCCCGATGAAGACCGCACGTTTTCTTGCGGCCGCTCTGAGTTGTATGAAGCAGTCAAGGCAGGCGCCCCACCCGCCCGCGGCAGCACCCCTGCACTTGCTGCCTGCAGGTTGCCATGGAGCAGCCAAGCGGTTGAGCAGAAGGGGGCCTGAGCGGCCACTCAATTGCGGCAGCACCGCTCTTCTGCGCTCTTGGCACGTTCCCTCATGACAGGCTGGCGTCCTGGTGCTGACTGGATCACAGCTGCGGTGCTCGGCAGGCTCAAGTCCGGCTGGCGGCTCTCCAGCTCATCGGGTGCCTGACCTGCGGCTGTGAGGAAGCCGCTCTGCCAAGCACCGCCCAGGCACGTGTTGCCGGCTTTCTTCATCTGCAGCTCCATCACAGGGCACACAGAGGCGTCGCAATCACGGTCGTGAGCCTTGATTGGTGTGCAGGCGGCGGTAAAGGCAAGGCTGCGGAGAGCCTGGCTTGATGAGGGCGTGCGGAGAATTTGGCTCTGTGATCATGATCATGGCACACTGAAGACGCTGCTGGAGGCATTGCGGACTGAAGTGACCAACGAGAGGCGCGCCCGCTGGGCCGGCCTGCTTGCGCTGCGCACGCTGGCCATGCGGGTGCTGGCGGGGCTGGCACAGGACGCCGGCGCCCGCAGCACGCTCTGCCGCCTGCGGGTGCGCCGCCTGCGGGCATCCGAAGGCTAGTTGGGCGTTTGAGGGGCACCTGGTAATGGCGCAGCTGCTCCTGGGCAGGGCGCAAAGCACGCAGGCTGGCGTGCCAGCCTGCCTCAGCTGGAAGGGGCTCCTATGGCCCCTGTGCGTGCACCTGCTGGCTCCTGCACATCGGTGCCCGCTCAGCAAGGAGGGGCGGCGCCGCCCGCAGGTCAACGAGCTCGCGGCCAGGATGCTGCAGGAGGAGGCCGACACGCCTAACAGCGCTCAGACCAGCAGCGCGGACGCCTGGCGGCCGGCCTTCCGGGCAGCTGCCTCGCAGCTGCTCGCCGCCACGACACCAGGTAAATTGCGCACCTTGGGCATGTCATGCTTCCCACGCATTGCTGCTCCCCCGCATGCCTCTAGGAAACATTCAGTCTGTCCTTGCAAGCCTGCAAGCCGTGCCGCGCCAGCGCTCTCCCTCCTGCTGTGATCTGTGCGGATTTGGTGGCAACCAGCCCGGCCGTTCGTTGCCATGCAGCCGCGGAGCTGGCCCAGGCTGCGCAGCCTGTGGGTGTGCAGCACCCCCTGCTGCAGGCGGCGGACCGGGCGGTGGCGGCGGCGCGCAGCAGCATCCAGTTCGACCAGACGCAGCTGCTGGGGCTCATCCGAGACCACCTGCAGGCGGCCGGCCTGGGGCAGGCAGCGGCCGCGCTGGCGAGCGAAGCGCGGCTGGACGCTGGCAGCGGTGCGCTAGCCTTCTGCTGCGTCTTGTGGTGGCTGGGAAGGCAGGATGTTGCTTTGGCAGCTCAGGAACTGCATGCATCGCCTGGCTGAGCTCCGGGCATTCAAGACGACTGGTCGCGTCCGCAGCGAGCGAGGAGGGCTGCAGCGAGGAGCCGAAGGGCTTTGTGGCGTCGCCGTCCCAGGCTGCCGCTGCTGCTGCCAGCGCTGAGGGTTTTGGACAACAGGCAGCAGTGAAGAGGCAGCTCCACATCCGTCTGGCCGGCAGCAAGCGTCGCCAGCCGGAGCAGCTGCCGGCGCAGCCACACCCCAGCCGCAGGTGCAACCTGACTTTCCGGCAGCATCAAGGCAGCTTCCTTATGGCCGCACTTTCCCAACTGAGAAGCCATGCATCCCCCGTCGGCTCCGTTGTTGGCAGCCACCTCAGCAGCATGGTCACTGAGCTCCTGCAGCAGCGGCACTTGCGGGTGTGCCTGGCTGCTAGGCAGCCACTGTCAACGCCGCCGCCGCTGTCTCTGCTGCATGCCTCCGCGATGCCGGAGGTGAGTTCGCTGGACGGCAGGCACCAACCTGTCGGAACGAGGCCAAAAGGTGAGCGCACGTGGCCGCGCTGAGCCGGCTGGGCTGCACCGCAGCCGCGGCACGAGGCCCAGGCCTGCGGCAACGTCGCACGGCGGCTGCTGGATGCGCAAACGGAGCCGCACGGCGGCCTCTTTGGCCGGCGGCAGACGCGCCACTGGCTGTATAGCCGCTACAGGTAGCGCTCTCGCCTGGCAGTTGCCTGGCGCTGCTGCAGCTTCTTGGGAACTCGGCCCATGCGCTGCCTCCGCATCCCTCCTCATGCCGCACGCAAACCGTCCCACGCTTGAGCACTTCACGGCAGGTTGTTGTGCTGAGCCAGCAGGGAAGGGCCGCCCGCACCCGGCGCCTGACAGCTCTGAATGGGGCACGCAGCCATGTGCGGTCGCTGCCGCCCTCCGCGCCAGACCGCTTTGGCCACACCAGCGTTTCCAGCGCAGTCTGCTTCCTGAACGGCGGGCGGCAGCTGGTGCTGGGCTCAGTGGGGGGCACTGTACGCCTCTGCCACAACCTGGAGGGCAGCGACTGCACCGATCTGGGCTCCCAGACCAATGAACCGGTCACTGGCTTTCAGGTGCCCCCCCCCCCC
>BHFV01000858.1:0-13728 GCA_003568905.1 Trebouxiophyceae sp. KSI-1
CACCCGGGGGCCAGGGCCCGGCGCAGGGTGCGGAGGGCGCGCTCCGAAACAGAAATCCGTGAGCGTGGGGAGAGCGTAACCATTCTCTGCGCTGTGTGAATCAGCGCCTGCGTTGGGCGGACCAGCCCGGCGGCGCGGCCAGGACAGCCGGATCTCCGCGCGCGCCTTCTACGGGCGTATCAAACAATCGCCATGCGGGACTGGCGCGGGGGGTTGGCCGGAGGAGGACCTTTAGTCTGCTGGCTGGTGCTCGCCTGCCTCAGCGGTGCGCTCCTGCTGCCTGCATTTACCCCTCACACTTTCGCGTGAACAGTGCATCGAAAACTTTCGCAGCGTTCCCGAGCGATCCGTTGCGAGCTTCGTCTGCGTTTTTTTGCATACATGATCGCATAAGCAACGCCGATCGCTGCTCCAATTCAAAGGTCGCTGCCCATCGTTTCTAGACCGGGGATCACGCATAATCACAGTCGGTGTGTACTGCAGTCCCGGCGATAGCTACCGGCTCTCTTTGCAGCAGCCTTTACACTGTCCAGAAGGGTGATACTTGCTTCACTGTCGCCACCGCACACTCGCTCACGCTGGCCGACATCTTGGCACTCAACCCGGGCAAGTGTGGGCCGGGTCTGGCACCTGGCGATACGCTCTGCCTCCAGCCAGCAGCCCCATCAGCAGGTGGGTGCCTTCCGCTTCTGTTAGATCACCAAGCAAGCCCGGAGAAGAAGAAAGGGAGACACTGGCGTCTGTGCCGCAGGAGGGCCTTCTGTGCTCCCTGCCACGATCGCCCCAGCCCAGGCGCCCAGAGGCAGTCCGCTGCCTCCAATCGGCCAGCCACCAGCCGCACCTGCCAGCTCAGGTGCGACCTGTGAGCTCCTGCTCCGCTGGAAAAAAGTATGGCAGTGCCTTGAGCGACAAGAAAGCACTGGAGAAGATGGCATACAACATCGCTCTGCGCTGCAGCTGCGGCAGCAGGCGCAAGCACTCAGTCTTCATGCAGCAGCGCGTACACCGTTCGCAATGGTGACACCTGCTACGCTGTCGCCGCTGCACATTCCATTGCGCTGGCTGACATCTTGGCTCTCAACCCGGACAAATGTGGGCCCCTCCTAGCGCCTGGCGACACGCTCTGCCTCAAGAGAGGAGGGCCTTCATCAGGTGAGCAAATTTCTTCTGCGTCGTGATCTGGAAAGCAGAGGAGGGAGGGATAGTAACGGTGATGTGGCGGAGCTGCAGGGCCATCCCTGTCGCCTGCCCTCGCCCCATTCCAGGCGCCAAGCAGCAGCCCGCAATTGTCAGTCCGCCAGTCGGCAACCCTGCCTGCCAACTCAGGTACCGCTTGTTGTGTCTCCTTTCCTGCCGAAACAAATGACGGTGATCGTGCTGTCATCAGCTACAAAGCACTACAGATGCTGCTGCTGCCCGTTCTTCTGGAGCTCAAAATTTTCCGGACGCTGAAGCTGCCAGCCTGCCCCCTGCTTTACATGAGTCTCCGCAAATGCAGGCGGTCCGCAAGCTGCCGTCGGCATACCCGCGTCTTCTTCAGGGCGATGAATGCGTTCGGGCTTGCCACGGCAAGCCAGAATCAAGGAAGGCAGTGCGCCTCCATGAGGACTGAGGCATGCCATCCTGGCCAAGCCTGCGCCATGAACGAACTGCATCTCATTGATTAGCCACATATTGAATTGGCAGCACAGCCTCCTCCATTGTTTTGGGCAGGCCGCTCACATAGCGCTTGGCCCCTTCCGAGCTGGTGGCGCTGGCTGCTGGCTGAGCTAGCTGCGTCGTCGGCCAGGACATGCCGGTCAGGGCCTTGCTTTCGCTGTCCAAGCCGTCGTTGCAGGTGTGACCTTGTTGGCCAGGGTCAACTGCAAGCTGATTTGTTTGCAATGATAGCATGAGACGTGACCTTGACCAGTGAGGGGGCAGTGAGCAGAACGTGCTCCAGCAGCTCCCAGTGAGTGCTTGCTCTCGACCGGCGCGCACCTAGAGGTCGTGCACTTGGCTCTGAGACGGGCCAGCTGCTGACCTTACTGTTCCCATCTAGCGCACAGCCTTTCCTCGTGAGGACGGCCGCAATAACTAGCTCAGCATGTTGTGTCTTGTGGGCTCCTGCTATCGGCAAGCTCACGTCACCTTCCTTCTCGCCATGCACGCCCGGTGTACGCCCGATCCGCCTCATTCGCCACGCTTTGGGCCTTTTGTTTCCACCGACTCACGCGGATGTAGCAAAGCGGAGGCGCCGCGGCCGGCAGGCGCGCCTGACGCAGGGCTGGAACATTTGGCATGCCACGAATGGAGCATGCGAATGGGGCAGCGGCGTGCGTCCTCGAGGCGAGCGACGACACCCTTCGGTATGGAAACATGCTGCGCAGCGGTCATTGCTTGCGGATCGGGCCGCTCGCTGTTTGTTGACCAGGCTCCGGGTCTTGCAATGCTCAGTGCAAGCGGCTTGCGGCTTCGCCTACGAGCGCTCTGCGCGCTCGGAAGCACTCGACACCGCGATACAGTCCACGGCTTGGGCCGAGTTAGGCCAAATTTTGCAGCGCCCCGATCAGACACTCCTGCAGCTGACAGCTGCTCTCTCTCTACCTTGAAGTGGAGGACCGTGGCCGGATGCTATCAGGTGTTGCACGCTCGGGTGGCATAGCTATGCTCTGTAGCGCTGTTTGGCCTCTAAGGCAGCGTGAAGGCCGCATTGACTGGCTCGTCCCGGCCTCAGCGTTGAGGACGGCTTGGGAGACCCCTCTGCTACTCAGCCGGAGACCCCTCTATTAAGCTCCTAGTAGTCCCGAGGTGGGTTGCAGAGCACCACAGGCCCCTTCACATGGCCGAGTGTGCGTCGTGGACTGCCCCCCTATCTCCGCTGTGCTGCAAAAAGTGGGCGCACATCCCTAGGTGAATTTTGCGGGAAGACAGCTCGGGCTCCAGCAGCTGCAGGCTGCTGATCAGGATTGTCAAGGCAGGCTTGGTGGCTTCCAGATTTCGACTTTGAGCTCGCAGGCGCTGCCGCAAGCTTGGGTGGTGCGAGTGGCCATGTGCCCTACCAGCAGCTGGGAGACTGGGCCAGCGGGAGCAGCAGTCGGGTGGCAAGAGCTTGTTCATTGGGGTTTGACAGGCGGCTGGCTGAGGCGCTGCGCTGTCCATTGCAGCTGCCGCTGGGAGCGTGCAGCTTGTGCATGCCCAACCGCTCCCCGCTGGGTAGTGCCTCACAGTGGTTCGAGTCCTGTTCTGACCAGGTTGCGCGCAGAGAGGCTGTTTGCTGGTCCTACCCTGATTGGAGCTAACCGCCGCTTGGCCGCCGAAAGAGCGCCCTTCGGGGGCACAGAACCCCACCACCGCCTTCCCACCTTCCCAACTTTGAGAAGCTCGCTTCCTGCGGCGGCCGTATTCTCGGCACCAAGCCGCTCTCTTCGCGGCGTTGATCAGCGCCTGCGCCGGGAGGACCAGCCGGCCGGCGCGGCCCGGCTGATTCTCTCCGGACGCGCGCGCGCCTTCTTTCCAACAAAGCTATGCGTGATTGGAGGGGCAGGCCGAGCAGTGGAGTAGCATCACTCCCCTGTCTGGCGCTCGCCTGCCTCAGCGGTGCGCCCCTGACGCCTGCATTGTTTCGTCACACATTCGCGTGACATGCAGACAAGTCGGCCGCGGCGTCTCCGAGCGCTCCGTTGCAGGCTTAATCAGCGCCGTTGGTCCCAAATGCTGCAGAAGTCCGGCCGATCGCTGTCCCGATACACGTTTCACTGGCCGCACTTCCAGACCTGGGATCCGGCAAAACTCAGGCGACAAGGTGGCTGTGTGCGCTGCAGTCGTGGCAGCAGATGCCGGCTCCCCCTGCACTACTCCCTACATTGTCCAAAATGGCGACACTTGCTACACCGTCGCTGTCGCACACTCGCTGACGCTGGCTGATGTCTTGGCACTCAACCCAGAGCAGTGCGGGCCGGGTCTGGCACCTGGCGCCACGCTTTGCCTGCAGCAAGGACCACCTTCTCCAGGTGAGAGCTTGCCGCCTCTCCTCCGTTGAAGCATGCAAACGGAGGGAGGGAAGGAGTCGCTGATCCTGCTGCGCTGCAGGGCCGTCCATGGCGCTAGCCCCAGCCCAGGCATCTACCAGCGGCAGCATGCTGGGCCCCATTGCCCAACCTACCACCACGCCTCCGAGCTCAGGTGCGGCCTGTGGATTCTCTTCTCGTTCCTAAGGTTGCTGCAAGGTTCGAGGCTGAAAACCGCTGAGGCTGCTGCAGCTGCGGCCCCAGCAGCCTCTGGAGGCAACAGCTCTTGTGCCGACGTCTATACCGTGCGGACGGGCGACTTTTGCGCTGCAATCGCGACCAACAACGGGCTTAGTTTGGACGAGATCCAGAACTTGAACCCCGGCAAGTGTGGCATCGCTCTTCTGCCGGGCGAGACGCTCTGCCTCAAGCAGGCAGGGACGCCCTCGCCACCGGCATCGCCTCCACCGCCAGCAGCTACTGCATCCTCCGCGCCCATCACTGGAACTGGTAGGCATCTTCAATTGCCACGTTGGCATACCGCCAAGCAGCAGAGTTAGTTCCGATCAGCAGTACTAGAGACACCCTTGGCTTGCCTGTTGAAGGGACACCATGATCCTGCGCTGCTTGCCCTGAGCATTTCTGGAAAATGGGAACCTCAATTTGTTCAGGCTGCTGGCTGGGTTTGAGCTAGAACACTGCCACGCTCGCTGTGACCGAATGTCGGAATGTGCAGGCCAGGTGCAGGCTGGTGCTGGCAAAACGCCCTCCTCTTCTGGTGGTGGGCTATCTGGCGGCGCCATTGGCGGCATCATTGGCGGCGTCCTCGGCGGGCTGGCCCTCCTTGCTCTTGCTGCTGCCTTGCTACTTTTGCGGCGCCGGCGGCAGCAGCGGCGCTCTGCCGGGCTGCCAGACGGCCTGGCTCTTGGCAAGGCTGGCGGGGCGGGCGCTGGCCTGGCAGGCAAGCAGGCGAGCTTCCCCGGCGACGAGCTGGGCAGCCTGGAGGCGGACATCGGGCTGGGCTGGAAGGAGGTCCACAACCTCAGCGGCGGCAGCACCCAGTCCGACGCCGTCCTGGTGCCCAGTGTGGTGCGCTTCCCTACGCCCAGCAAAGCGCTCTGCAGCTACACAGCACGCAGTGGCTGGGAGCAGCCCCTTGCGCCCTTTGAGGGCAAACGTCCCTGCGGCATGTCTCAGCGGCTTGCATGCGCTGCACAGCTGTCAGCGCGCACAGCCTTTTGATGGTGTGACGTCTGCCAAAGGCCATGCGCGCTACAACCCCAAGGGCACCTAGCAGCAGGCAGGGCTGACAGGGCGCCGTCTCTGCAGGCGGCTGCTGACGCAGCGGTCCCGCCAGGCTTTGGCTCCTACACCCAGGTGACAGCATACAACGTGCCAGTCGTCGTCTCCCGCGGGCCGGGTGGCTCAGTCCGCATCGCCCGCGCTCAAGCTCCCGCCAGCTCCGGGAGCGCATCGGCCGGGAGCACCGGTGCGCTGCCCGTCCAGTGGAGCGGCTGCTTGAACGTACTTCAAGGGGCTGGAATGAGGGGCCTTGGCAGTGCAGCCAGGCAGGAGGCGTCCAATTTACTCAGCCTGAGTTGCAGATGGCTGGCAAGCCGCCTTTCCGCCACGCGTGGCTGCGGGGAGGTCGATTGACACCAGCGTGCGCTGCGCGATGTTGCAGGCACAGGCAACAGCCAGGCGGTCTCTGTCCAGCCTCAGGGCTCGGGGAGGAGCCTGCTGTCCGGCAAGGGCTCAGGCGTCTCGCTGCCAGAGCTGCCGTGGAGCGACTGGGAGCTCCGCGCCGACGAGATACAGTTCTGCAAGGACGGCGCGGGGGAGCCCGTCCGGCTAGGCAGTGGCGCATACGGAACGGTGTGGCCCTCTATCTCACCTTGCTTGCTGCGCTCTCCAGGAGGCCACCAGGCAGCCAGACGCAGTGCAGTGCATGTCCCTCGACCCCGCTGGCGAGCAGTTGACTAACCAGGAGCTGCTCAAGCCTAGCATGGCGGGCCAGCTTATGCCTAAAGACGGGCCTGGCCGGCTGCAGGTCTTCAAGGCGACCATTGACGGCGTCACAGATGTGGCGGTGAAGATCTTCAGCGACTCCACCACGCAGCAGCAGCAGGCTGACATCCTCCATGAGGTTGCCATACTGAAGGGCTGCCGGTGCGCCCCAAACAACAAATGCAAGCAGCTTGGCAGCCCACCTTCCGCAGCCTGGCATGACAGGCTGCCTGCGCTGGTGGAGCGCAGGGATCGCAACATCGTCACGTTCCTGGGCGCCTGCATAATGGACGAGCGCGTGTGGCTCGTGACTGAACTGATGGCCGCGGGCGACCTCTGGCATGCCCTGGCAAACCACCGCGTGGGGGGGACGCTGCGGTGGTACCGCCGCGGCGCGCGCATCGCGCTGGACATCGCGCGTGGCCTGCACTTCCTGCACCGCCACCGAATCATCCACTTTGTGAGTCCTTGTTGCCACCGCCCTCTGTGCCGCAGCATGCTGGCTAATGTTTGCCGAGAATGGCTGGTCCTGCGAGCACCAGAGCTTGAGCAGCTTGTGGCTGCTTCCTGCAGGACCTCAAGTCGCCCAACGTGCTGCTCAGCCGCGAGGGCGTAGCAAAGATCGGCGATTGCGGCTTTGCGGCGATCCTCACTCGCACGCATTTTTCCAACAGCCGGATCGGCACCTTTGCCTGGGCTGCTCCCGAGGCACGCATCTCTCCGGCGACTCCGTCATCAGGCGTTGCGTGCTGCTGTAGCTGCGGCAGGGCGGCGGGATGTAGCGGGCTGCTGAGCTGCGGCGGATCGCGCGCAGGTGCTCATGGGGCGGCCTTGCTCTGAAAAGGTGGACATCTACGCCTACGGCGTGATCCTGTGGGAGCTCGTAACCGGCGAGCAGCCCATGCGTGGCCGGATGAGGGAGATCAGGCGCGCCTCTGGCCACCCTCCTCGTCATGTTGCCTGCTAGCTACGCTCCATGTTGGACAGCGGCACTCTTTACAGCCGCAAGCAAAGAACAGTGTGGCGTTTGGCTTTTTGCGTGGTGGCCAAAAAACGCCTGAGCATCGGCAGCGTTTGCATGCAGGGTGCCGGAGGAGTGCCCTGCCGAGGTGGATGCACTCATCTCGCGCTGCATGGCGGCCGAGCCAGAGGCTCGCCCAACCGTGAAGGAGATTGTCGAGGAGCTCACGGCAGTGGACGACTTGCCCCCGCCTTCGCCATGGGCGAGGCCGCCCGCCGACGACGGCACCAAAGATTAGCAGAGACAGAGTGGCTTCAGCAGGCCCTTGCTTGCACAGGTAAAACGCCAGGGCGAGTCATACTGAGTGAGAGAGGCTGTTCCTCATCAGAACTTTTTCTCGGCTGATCTCCAAACCGCTCCTTGGTGTTTGGAGCTCAGTGTACTCTGCCATTGCCTCTTACTGCTTTGTGACTTCATCTCACTGATCTGCTGCTGCTGCTCTTTGTTCTGCTGCTGTCGCTGCTGCTGCTGCTGCTCGCTCCTGCTTTTCTGCCATCGGGTAGCTGCCATTCTGCTCTCCAAATTAGACATTTGTTCTTGCGCTATGCAGAAGGAGGCAATCTACAAACCGTACATATCTTGCAAGCCATGGCAAGATCTTTGAAGTCCCACAGCTATGCACAGCTGGCTAGAGTCCAGCGCTCCCCGGTGCTCACACCGCTGCACAGGCGCCTTGCAGATATCCTGATGCTCAGATTCTTTGCTGGTCTCGGATAGCGGACTGGCCAGCCTATGATATGGATGGTGCAAAGCAGGAGGCTTTTGGAGTAACGTTGCCACAGCGCTGCTGCATTCTTATTTTGATCAGTTTCACCGGCGCATGCCCGCTTCGCAAGCGCTCATCAGCCGGAATCCTGCAACTCTGCAGGCACACAGGCGAACTGTCATCAGGTGCCAGCGAGACCTGCCAGGCATTAGGCAAGTCGCTGCCGCATCCCAGGCTTATTAAAGGCAGGCGGCTAGTTCTCTGCCGGCACTGGCCTAGGAAACTGCATATAAGCATGCAACGATGTGAATGGACTCGGCCGTGGTGGAAAATGGCCTGCTGAGATGCGGCCACACACATTATTTTGAGGCAACAAAAATAGCTGCTGCTGGCATTCAACGCGTTGAAGTTTGTGGAGTCTAGGAGGCAAATAAACGCATCCTGACCTAGCGGACTGCCCCTTCCGCAGCCTCGCGGCAGTCTGGCAGTCTGGCATTGTTTCTCTTCCGCGGCTGAGATCCAAACTCTGCACGTGGTCGTTCTCGTGGCGCCCTTTCGCGCAATGCTCTCCCTACAGCTTGTTCCAAGGAATCACTTCCGACACCCAATGCCTCGGATCCATTGTATTTCGAGGGCTTGGAGCCGGTCGCATGCCACCAACACGCGCCTCTGCAGCGGTACGAGGCGCCGCGGCACCGGCAAGTACGTTCGGCAGCGGGGGCATCGGCATCGGCCATGCCATCGGGCCACAGGCGCCTTTCGCGGCCCAGAGTGCGACGGCGAGAACAATGGTGCGGAAACGCTCTGCCCAGTACTTACATTGGCGGCGCTGCGTTCCGGCGGAGCCGTAATCTTGCCTCATCACTGCCGCGTCGGAAGGGGCAGCTCTGTTTCAGAGGCTCACTTCCATGAGCGGATCGAAGCTGCCCGGAGCGCAACTCGTCCCGCGAGAGGTTCTCTAGGCTGCTGCAGCAGCGGGGCCTGCCACTGGTTTGCTCAGCACGTCAGCCCGCCCTCATGACCCCGAGTGCTTGCCTGTCGACCTCCTCGCCTGACTCCTGAACGTGCACCTGGGCACAGGAGCTGGCTGGTGTACATCCGCTGACTCAACAGCCGGCTGCGTGCATCGGCTACAAACGGGTGCACCCGGTGAGCTGCACCGACCCTCGCCTGCGGCGTGTGCCAAACGCACCGTGCCCGCCAGCGCCTGCTTGCTCTAAAGCCACGGCTTGCCATCAGCCAGATCTGAGCACCCTCCTGCCATTGAGAACCCCCAGCCGCGCCGTCCAAATACCTGGCGCCTCCTAGGTTTTCTTAGGCTTTCTTTGGTTTCGGGCACAAAAGCGCCTGACCAATCAGCTGCCAGCCACCTCCACCTTAGATTCCTGCAAGGCCCCGGAGCAAGGCGCCCGTTGACCGGCAGCCGCAGCGCCGCCAGAGCGTGTAAAGGTAGTGGCGGCGCGCCCACAAGCACGTCGGGCGCCTGGCTCACGGTTCACAGGGCAAGTCGTTGCAGGCTTCGGATGGCTGAAGCGGGACCAACGCCTGCACCAATTTTTTCTGTCGACAGCGACTGCCTGTGGGCGGCTGCGGCCGAAGCCCTTGCCAACCTGGGCCCGCCCCGCGTCAGCGCCGTGGAGCTGCGGAGCCTGGTGCTGCGCCACGTGCGGCACTCAGCCCAAACCCAGCCATGGCTCGAGGTTGCCGGTGGAAAAGCTGATTCGCGAGACGGACACGTGTGGGTGCCGCCGGACAGGCAGCCCCATCCTGCCAGTACGAATGGACAGATGCAGGGCAGGCCAGGCAGGCGGGCGTCCACGTGGCCGGCGCACCCACAACGGTGACAAATGCAGCGCACAATGTCAGACCAGCAGGGGCAGGCGTGGGCACGCGCAGCAGACGCCTCGGCACTCACACAAGCGCTGCCCCGCAGGGGGTGAGCTGGTCGTTCCTGCGAAACACCCGGGCCTGGCCCTACGTGCGGCAGCTGGCGAGCTTCGTGCCCCACGAGGCGCGGCACGAGGCTGGCGCAGGCGCCCAAGACTACGGCTGGGTGCTGGGCCGCATGGACCGGCCAGGCACCCACGCCGAGCTCATCGTCATCAAGCTCGTGGCGGTGTACCTGCGCAGGCCGGTGGCCATAATCAGCATGGTCGGCGGGCAACCCCAGACCATCCGGGTGCCTACCAAGGGGCGCGGCCTGGCTGGGCTCGTCGACCCCGCCGCGGCACGCTCCCCCGCCCAGCTCTCGCTGCCGCGCGCAGCCCTGCCAGCCTGAAACGGGTTGCCAGGCCGCAATCTGGACATCGAGTGTTGAGCGCGTGCCTGCAGGATCCGCTCATACTGATGTACGAGGGCGACAGCATCTTCGGGCATTACAGCCCCCTGCTGCGCCGCCCTGGCATACGGCCGAGCCCGCGCGCCCCGCCCGAGCACATCCGCTACGCTGCACCAGGTCAGAACCACTAAGTTTCTTTCCAGACCCAGCAGCGGCAGGCCCCGCTTTCACACACGCACGTCAACCAGCCCCGCCACCTAGAAGCTTGACAGAACCTCTCTGAACCGCCAGGCGGGCAGCCTCTGGCAGACGGCGCCCCGTTGCCGGAGCACGTCGACGTGCCGCTGGCCGTCACCTTCAGCTGGCCCAGCCGGGAGCAGCCGCCGCCGCTGCTGCCGGCGCGCCAGCCGGAGGCGGAGCCAGCACGCCCGCCGTTGCCGCCACCCGTGGCGCCCGCCAAGGCCCGGAACTTTTTGAGCGGGCAGCCGAAGCAGTCCGCACGGCACAGTCGGCCGCAGCAACAGCGCAGCCGGCCGCAGCAGCCAGCAGCGGGCCGACGTGGAGCCAGGCAGCCGATGACCCGGTGCTGCGGGCCGCTTATTTCGAGCGCCTGTACGGCATCGGCCGGCCGGCGACACCTACGCAGCCCAGCCGGAGGGTGGAAGCCGACACTGCCCGCCACGTCCTGCCGTGGGAGCGGCCCGCGGCCGCCGCGCAGCCTGCCGCAGACCAGCCGCCAGCAGGCGGCGAACAGTCTGGCGACGAGCGCCGCAGCGCAGCCGCGGCCGCCGCGCAGCCGCCGCCAGGGCAGCCGGCAGCTGCAGCACCGGGCAGCCAGAACGCGCAGCCTGCCAGCGGGTGGGCAGCTCTGCAGGCCGACCTCTGCGCGCGGCTGGCCAGCCTGGTTGCGGAGCGGGGGACCGCAGGCCTTCCGCGCTTCGACCCGGCCCGGCTCGACACGACGTGGAACGGGTGGTTCTTCCACACCCCCGCAAACTCAGCCGAGGAACGGGAGTGGGAGCGCGCCGCCCGCCTGGAGCCGGAGGGGCGGCCACGCAACCCCTACGCCGGGGTGGCCGTCCTCAGGCCCCGCCGCCCGGCCGCGCCAGCCGAGTCGGGCCACGGCCCAGGCAAGCCGCGGCGCCCCCTCTCGCCCTGCATGCAGCAACAGCATCAGTGACTCGCTCTGAGCGGCTGGTCGCTGCGCAGGTGGTGCGGCCGGCGGCGCCGGCGCCGGCGACCCGCCCGGCAGCCCACCAAGAGCCCACCAAGCAGCCCGCCCCCCGCAGCGACCAGCCTGGCGGCACGCCCCCATCCTCCATCTCGACCAATAAGCCGTTCTTGAGGCGGGTTGCAGCGAACCCGCTGAGCTGGCCCTCTGTCCAACATACAGAGGGAACCCGTGGGCGAGGCCGCGCCGGTGGCGGGCGATGACGCGCCGGCGGCGGGCAAGGCCAACCAGCAGGCAGCTCGGCCTCCGAGGGTACGCGCTCCCGCTGCACGTCCACAAACCGCCTGCATTGCAGGCTCTTGGGTTTGGGGCTCCCACAGCGGCCGTCTTGAGGGCTCAGAAATGGCAGTGCTGTACTTGGCGTCAATGGGAGAACGCACAGCCAAGCAGGCATGTGAGAGGTCAAGCGCCGGCTCACTGACCCAGCGCTGGGCTGCAGGCCACGGTGAGGGCGACGGGTCTGGCCTCGGCGCGGAGCAGCCAGAGGATGACGGTGCGCGTGCCCCGCACGCAGGCCGCACAAGCGCCCTTCGGCTTGCTGAGCGCACAGACGCCCCGCTCAAGCCGCCGAACCCGCTCACCAGCTTGGCCGCGTGCCTGCAGGCGGCTCGCTGCCAGACCTGCGCCGGCTGCTGGACGACAGCCGGGTTAACCTGCCAGAGCATGGACGGTGCGCCGCTGCCCGGGCCCGCGAGTCGCATCCCCTGTGACCCTTTACCCGCGCGGCTGTGCGGTTGACGGCGCGCGCGCGTGTGTTAATAAACCCTACACTCTAAACCACCTCTCTGACTCGCTAGGATGGCCAGCTCGGGCACGCAGCCGCCGACCAGATGCTCACCGCTGTTGGCTCTCTCTGCAGGCTGGCAGCTGGGACTTCATCCGCCTCCGCGCCGCGTGGCTGTACCTGCGCGCGCTGGAGCAGTTTGTGCCCCACGAGGCGCGCAACGAGCGAGCGGCGGGGCACAAGGACCTGGGCTGGGTCCTGCACCGGCTGGCGCAGCCCGCCACCCACGCCAAGCTCATCGTCGTGGAGCTGCTCGCCGCCTACCTGCGCAGGCCGATTGCGATCGTCCGCATGGTCGGGATGATGGCCGAGATGGTCTGGGTCCCCACCGAGGGGCGCGGGCTGGCTGGGCTGGTCGACCCGCACCAGGCGCGCCCCTGCGGCCGTCCGCCCCAGGCAGCATGCCCCGCCCCTGGCCTGCAGCCAGGGGGAAATTGAGGGACGGAACGCGCCTGCAGGAGCCGCTGGTCCTGCTGTACGAGGGCGACGGCACCTGGGGCCACCACACCCCGCTGCTGCGCGTCCCCGACCGCCCGCGCCGCGACCACATCCCGCCCGCCCACCTGACCAGCGCCCCGCGGAGTGAGATCCTTCGAGCACGGCACAGCCCAGGCAGCAGCGGCCCTGCACATTCATGCACAGCAGCATGAGCGGGCAAAGAAAGAGCAAGACGGCGGGCGGGCAGGCGGGCGGGCGGGCAGGCATGCATGCTAACAGGCAGGCAGGCCACCAGCCGGCGCGAGACCTGCACGCCCCGCCTTACGCGGCGGTGGCGCCACCTCTCTGATTCGCTAGGATGGCCAGCTAGGACACGCAGCCGCCGACCAGATGCTCACCGCTGTTGGCTCTCTCTGCAGGCTGGCAGCTGGGACTTTCTCCGCCTCCGCGCCGCATGGCCGTTCCTGCGCGCGCTGGAGCAGTTCGTGCCTTATGAGGCGCGCAACGAGCGGGCGGCGGACCACAACGACCTGGGCTGGGTCCTCAACCGGCTGGCGCAGTCCGGCACCCACGCCGAGCTGCTCGTCGTGGAGCTGCTGGATGTGTACCTGCGCAGGCCAATCTCAATCGTCTGCATGGTCGGCGAGGTGGCCGAGACGATCAGGGTCCCGACCGAGGGGCGCGGGCTGGCTGGGCTGGTGGACCCGCACCAGGCGCGCCCCTGCGGCCGTCCGCCCCAGGCAGCATGCCCCGCTTCCGGCCCGCAGCCGGTTTCAGGCAGGAAATTGGGGGACGGAACGCGCCTGCAGGAGCCGCTGGTCCTCCTGTACGAGGGCGACGGCACCTGGGGCCACCACACCCCGCTGCTGCACGTCCCCGACCGCCCTCGCCGCGGCCACATCCCGCCCGCCCACCTGACCAGCGCCCCGCGGGGTAAGATCCTTCGAGCACGGCACAGCCCAGGCAGCAGCAGCCCTGTAGATGCACGCAGAGCAGCATTCTCCGCGCAACCACGAGCTGACACCCGTAAAAAATACCAGGGGGGCAGCCGCTGGAGGACGGCGCCCCGCTGCCGGCGGACGTCGACGTGCCGATCGCCTTCACCCTCCGCTGGCTGGGCCAGGCACAGCCGCCACAGCCGCAGCCGCAGCCCCCGCAGCACCAGCCGCAGCGCCCGCAGCCGCTGCCGCAGGCGGCGCGCGCGCCGGAGCCGGCACGCCCGCAGTCGCCGCCGCCCGTGCAGCCGGGCAGGGTCAGGCACCTGCTCAGCGGGC
>BHFV01000859.1:3080-13278 GCA_003568905.1 Trebouxiophyceae sp. KSI-1
TGGCGCCCTGGCAGCGGGCGCAGCTGACGGGCGCTTACCAGCAGCTGCTGGAGAAGATGCGCGGCCTCATGGAGCGGCGCGACGGCGCGGGCCTCGTGGCGGCGCCCGGCGCGGGTGGCGTGCTGCACAGCATGGACCAGGCACGCAGCCCTGGGGAGGGGGGCCGCCTGCCAGCCGTAGGATGGGGCGACACGCAGCTCACAGCCCGGCTCCGCCCGCAGGCCAAGGAGGTGCTGGACCTGCACGAGCACATCCTGAAGGAGGAGCAGGCGGCCGTCTTCAACTTCCGCACCGCCTTCAGCCTGGTGCGCGGGGGGGGCCTCCTCCCCGCCGCCCTCTCTCCGGGCGGCGGCTGCAGCGCCTGACCGGGGGCCGCCACCCGCAGGCGGTGGAGCCGGCGCAGCAGGCGCAGCTCATGATCGCCTCCTTCCCCTTCTCGCTCGACACGCTGGCCGTGTGCGCGGTCATCGCGGCCGGCGAGCAGGCGGCGACGGAGCCGCAGCAGCCGCAGCTGCAGGCGGGGCCCGGCCGCGAGGGCCTGCCCTTCCTCGCGCAGCTGCCGACCAACTCGCCCTTCCAGAGCCTGGCGCCGCGCCTGGGGCGCCCCTGAGGCGGCCGCAGACCCGATCGCCTGGGCGGGGCAGCGGCGCTGCAGGTCGCCCCCCGCCCGCCCGCCCGCCTGCGCCCTGCACTGCCTGTGCGGCCCGGCCGGCGGACCCCGCCACCCGAGTCCAGCACTGCGCCTGGCGCCCATGTACCGCCCCTGCTTTGTTCCGGGCTTGGCTGGCGCCGGCCGGAGCCTCGACTGCGGGCCGCCGCCTGTGCGGGCGGCCTTGTGTGTGTGTGTGTGTGTTTGTAATGGAGAGGGAGAGTCGTTTTGGACCTGGAGCGCGAGCCCGGCGGGCGTGCCCTTCCCCGCCCATCCGGAGCGCGCCACACTTGGTGGGAGCGCTGCTTGCTGTGCGCGCGTCCGGTTTTGGGCCGGCTTGTGGCTTGCACTATCGGCTGCGTCTGCTTTCGCACCCTGCTGCTTGCTAGGTGCCTTTCAGCGTCGTGTTCTTTTGCGCGCCGTACCTAAAGGTAACTCACTACCTTGGAACACTCGCGCCGGGCCCGCTCGCGGGCGCAGACGCACACCAGCTCGCGGCAGTGCAGGGGGATGGGGGCAGCAGAAAGCAGCTCAGTCCGGCGGCCTGGCCCGCTGGGGCAGGCCGGGGGAGCGCCCGCTTTGGGGCCGCGTCTGCCGTCCCTTGGGGGGGAGTTCGGCAAGCGGCCATCAATTCAGCCTGGCTGTCAGGGATGGCTGGCAGGGGTGGCGGGCGGCTGCCGGCCGGGCGCAGGCCGCCCACACAGCACCTCCCAGCAGCAAGCAGCGTGCTCGCTCGGTGCGGGCGGAAACAACACACACAAGCCGGCCGCGGGGCCGGCAGCTACCAGGCACACTAGGTAGGACAGCAGGCTGCAGGTGGACCAAAGCCAGCAGGACAGCGGCTCGTGCCGCGCTCACTGCTGCTCGTATGCGTCCCGGAAGAGCTGCACGACCTCGGCGTGGCTGAGGTCGACCGGGTTGGCGGCCGCGCACGCGTCGCGCATCGCGTTGGTCGCGAGCGCGTCAAAGTCCTTGGGGTCCGCGCCCAGCTCGCGCAGGTTGGCCGGGATGCCGACCTCCTTGCTCAGCGCCCTGACAGCGGGCGGCGCCTTGGGCGTCAGGCGCGCGGCTCGCGGTGGCCCCCCGCCGAGCTCGCAGACCCATGCCAGGCAGGAAGGCACCTGATGCGGTCCAGCACCTTGGCGACGGCGCCCGCCGCTGGCTCGTCCGCGCCGCAGCAGCCCATCGCCTGGCCGATGTCAACGAACAGCTCCGGCACATGCTTGGCGTTGTGCGCCTGCACGGCCGGCAGCAGCACCGCATTGCAGACGCCGTGCGCAAAGTTGTACCAGCCGCCCAGCTGGTGGCTCATCGCGTGGACGTAGCCGAGGCCGGCCGAGTTGAAGGCGGTGCCGGCCAGGTACTCGGCGTAGCTGCGGGCGGCCGCGGCGGTAGCTCAGCTCTGCGGCTCGCTCGCAGGCTCGGGGCGCGAGCCGCGAGGGGCGGGGCGGGCGGCCGGGCGGCGCGAGGGCGCGCCTCATCATGTCGCGCGCCTTCATGTTGTGCGGCTCCGCCACCGCCGTCGGCAGGAAGGCCGGGATGAGGCGCATCGCGTGCAGCGCGGCCGCGTCCGTCACCGGGAAGCTGATGCGGCTCACGTACGCCTGCCGGCGCGGGGAGCGACTGGGGGTCAGTGGGCGGGAGAGGCGGGCGGCAGCGGCAGCCTTGCGACTGACTGTGGGGGCGCGGCGCGGCGGCGTGCACCTCGATGGCGTGCGTCAGCGCGTCCATGCCGGTGGCCGCGGTCAGACCTGCGGCACGGCCGCGCGGCGCTCAAGCCGCAGGCCTGGGCAGGGCCGAGACCCGGATGCGCAGCTGCGTGCCAGGGGGGCCGGACCCTTGGGCATGCCGACCATCAGGCTGGGGTCGTTGACGGCCAGGCTGGGCGTGCAGCGCCTGCGCGGCGGGCAGGCGGCGGGGTCAGGGGGGGAACGCCATGCGGCTGCTGCGCGCGGCGGGGACCGGGGGCAGGCTGACCAGTCGATGATGGCCATCTTGGTGTGGCGCTCGGGCGCGGTGATGATGGTGAAGCGGGTCAGCTCGCTGCCGGTGCCGGCCGTGGTGTTGATGGCCACCTGCGGCAGGGTGCAAGGGCGCGTTGTCAGGTGCGGCCTGGGGCTGCCGGGGGGATCCTGTCGGGCGCCGTGGCGGTGGAGGGCCCACCAGCGGCGGCATGGCAGCGTGCATCTTGTCGACGCCCTCGTAGTCCGCGATGCCGCCTGCGACAGCAGCAGGCCGCGCTCAGCCCAGGCGGCTGGCAGGCGCGCGGGCGCGGGCAGGCGAGGCGGGGGGACGCGCCTCCATTGGTGGCCACGATGCCGACGGCCTTGGCCGCGTCGTGCGGCGAGCCGCCGCCAAAGGAGATGATGAAGTCGGCGCCCGCCTGCTTGAAGGCCGCCACGCCCGCCTCCACCTGCCAGCCCGGCCAGGCGCCTCCATGCCTGCCGGGTGTGCTGGCACTGAAGGCAAACCCCCTGGACGGCGATGGGCAGGGCCGCGCCTGGGCGATGGTGGGATTCGGCTCGACCTCGTCAAAGACGGTCGCCTCCACGCCGATGCCAGCCAGCATGTCGGTGACAGGCTTGGTCGCGCCGATCTTGTGCAGCACCTGCGGGTGGGGCACGGCTGCGGTGTAAGCTGCTGGCGGTGGACCCGGTGGGCGGCCGGCGCGGTCACGTCAGCATGCCTGGTCTGTGACGATGAACGCGTGCTTCAGGTCGCTCCTGTTGGTTTTGAGCTCGGCGCCGCAGCGCTGCAGGGCGCCCTCGCCCATCAGGCTCACTGCGGGCGGTCAGCAGACCGTCAGTCGTCAAGGCAGCGCCGCAGTGCGGCTGCTGGCTCAAGGGGGAAGCAGGCAGCGTACGCGGCGGCATGAAGAACTGGTAGCCATCCTTGCCGGCGCTGGCGTGGTGGTAGTTGAGGCCGTGCGAGAAGGCCTGGTCGGCGGTCGCCCACCGCTGCTTGGCCTCCTCCGGTGCGTCGACCAGCGATGCCTGCTTAGGTGCGCAGAATGTGACCTGCGCTCCAGGCAGGCTCATCGGCAGCCTGGTGGCGGGCGGGAAGCTTGCCGCCAAGACCGCCGCTTTCGCGTGATGTGCCATCCTCGGGAGCCTGATGCTCGGGAACGAGCGTTTGGAAGCCGGGGTGCTCGCAGCGAGCCTGCTGGTGGCCAGCTTTGTCAGGCCGCGAGGCGGACGATCGTAAGCGCATAAGCGAGATGCTGCATCGAATCGTCCCGGTAACGGAGAACTGCGCCGCGCTGCGCAAGAGAGTGCAGTAACTCGACTCTGCGCAAGATTTTCGGCATGCAGATCGGCTGCGCGCGCATTCGAAGCTAGGTCAGAACGAAATGCGCCGGTCGATCATCACCTGCTTCGCGCAGGGTAGGTGATGGCTTGCGGTGCTGCCGTCGTGCTGCTGTGCATCCTCAGGCTTGAAGCGATCTGGATCCCTGATTCAGGAAGAGAATGTGCGACGGCCGAGGTAAGCATTGCTGAGCTGAGATTCAAATCAGCAGCTGGCGTTATTTTGTAGGAACAAAACTTCCGGCGCCCGCCCGCGGCAATTTCGCAGCCAAGAAGGCAGCTTACACGGTGCGACCTGGCTGGCCGGGCTGGTAGTAGGCCAGTGGGCTGGCCAAAAAAAATGTAAATCTGAGGGCAGGGTCACTCATAATGGCACTGAAGCTGTTCCCGATCCCGATCCCCTGGCAGTACAAAATTCGGGCCGTGATCTCCGGCGGGCACAGCCCAGCCAAGAGGCAGCCGCCATAAAGCAAGCCTGGCAACTGCAGCATGAAGCAAACAGGATCTGTCCTGTGGATCAGACGGCAAGAAGGGCACCATGCCCTGCAGCTGCCAACCTTCCGACAAAAGTGCCTACAATCGAAAATGCTGAAAAGGCTGACTGCTCAGAATCGCAGAGCCTGGTGCTGCAGGTCCGGCGCGAGACGGGAAGCTGCAGCCTGGCCGGCCGCTCACTGGTTGGCAGCGTTGGTGGATGCTTTGAGTGCGTTGATGGTGGCCTGGCTGGGAAACACATGCGCGTTTGCACTGCTGTTGACGCGCGCGGCCGCGACTCCAAAGATGAGGGCCGTGAGCGCAATGAAGAGGATGACCAGGATGAGGCGGGACCAGTACTCAAAGCTATGGCTGCAGCACCAGACACACAGGCACCAAGCTCGTCAGCCGACTGCTCTGTGACGCCACTGTGAGCCAGGCAGCAAGCCGGCGAGCGGGGACGTGCCTGAGGTACTCCACGTATGCGGTGCTGCGCTGCATGCCGATGAATTTGTACCACAGCGCCAGGCGCCTGCACCGTGCGCCTGCCGCTCAGGGCCTGCCGGCCCAATGGGTAGGCAGGTGCAGCCAGATTGGCACGCACCTGAGCGGTGCGAACTTGAAGTAGAACCGGCCTTCCTGGCGCCGATACCACTCGTAGTCGATGCGGGAGGGAACCCATGGCAGGCCGACCGCCTGCACCAAGTGAAATTTCAGCCGCTCCGGCCAGCGAATGTCGGGCTGCTCAGTCTGAGGGCTCGACTGCTCCCAGGCTGGGCGTGCCTGGCGCTCGTCCGAGGTGAATGTGTCCTGGTGCTCCAGCGGCGCCACCGGGACATGCATTTCTCTGGCTTTGAAGTCCATGCCCTCATTCTCGCTTTCCGGCTCAGGCTTGTGCAGCGCCTGCTTGTCGTCTAGCCCACACTCCGCTGGCACCGCCTGAGCCGGCAGGCAGCGACCAACTTTTTAGGCCCAGCTGTGGCTGCAGCCCGATTAATATTCCGGTAAGGTGTAGGATTGGCACGCCTGTGGCACTGTCACTCGATCCGCCGCCCCTTGCTCAAAGCGCACATGATTCCGTCGCCTCAGCATCGAGCCGCCGCGATTCAGACCGCTGCGTTCATGCAGCGTGTTCCGCCAAGTCTTGAAGTGATTCCTTGCAGCCTGCCGCTTGTGCCGCCTGCGTTGGGTCCATTTTGTGGTCTCAGCAAGCCCCCCAATCAATCATCGCAAGTCAGGCACAACCTGGAAACAGGGCGCACCTGGTGCGCCTCTCAGGCGATTTGAGCAGCATGTGGGACATGATGGCTATGCAGAACAGGATGAAGGTATAGGCCTGCGGCCGGACGGTTCAGGCAGTATCAGCCTTGGGACCCATATTTGAAGTCAATGGGAGGAGGAAAGGTTTGCTTTGGGTGCTCACGTATGAAACGATGATCAGGTAGTATGGACCTGCGTAGATAGGGTTCAAAGGCTATCAAAGGCTTGTAAGGCTCTTCTGCTGCATGCTCAGGGCGATGCAAGGGCCGAGCAGGGCAGGTGTCGCACCGCTGAGGCTGTAGCTGGCCGGAAGGATGGAGGAGAGCACGAATTGCTGCGGGTCAACACAAGCGTCAGATCTAGATACCTGCCTGCAAGGGGGTGGAGCAGCTCAGCTGCTATCAATTGAGGCATAGCCAGAAGCACACCAGGATGATGAGCGTCAGGAACTGTGTGGCCAGGAGCATCACACGTGCCTGCAGCGCAAGCAGGGGCGCAAGAATTGGGCCGTCAGTCTGGGGCTGCAGTTGCCATGCGAGGCCAGCACAGCTGGACTTGTTTCAGCGGCTTGGCTGGAGCACGGGTGGGAGCCCACCTTCAGCTCAGCCCTGCCCATAGAGAACATGCCAAAGGCGAAGAGCACAATGAGGGCTGTCGGCAGGATGACGATGACGAGGTAGAAGATCCTGCAGAGGGGCTGATGCACTTCAGCTCTTCCTGCACATACAGCCTGCCTGCTGGGGTTTCCAGGGTGTTCCCAGCTCTGGCAGCTCAGGAATCGGAAGCCGCCAGGTTGAGAAGACAAGGCAGCAGCGATCGAGGAGGTGCCCCACCTTGTCCCACGTTGGATCTCGATGGCAAAGCGCAGACCCGGGCTGGCGAACGTCTGGCCGCCAAACTCAGTGCGGCTGCCGCCACTAAAGTCCGAAGGGTCAGAGGAGGTGTGTGTTGTGAAGCTCATAGCAGCGACGGTCACATTTGTGATCGTCCACCTGTGCGACCAGTCGGGCAAGCACTTGTTGACCTGAGGTTGGGAATGAGTGCTCAGTGTGCACGGGGTGGCTATGTGCGGCCGCATGGCCCCAGCACTGAGCCGCAGAGCGGGCCAGAGACAATCTCACCCGGGCACGTTGAACGCCTGCAGTGTACACACACCCGCCCATCAGTCCCCGCATGGAAGTAGCCTGCTACTTATCTTGCAGGAGGGCTGTTTGCAATGCGACAGGAAGGCGCACTGTGGACGGCGGCCGGTAGTAGGATGAGAGCTGTGGCGGCGTCGCGCCCCATAGCTGCGAGTCCACAATGAACCTACAAGCATCAGCAATGCTGACGCCATTGGCCTCTCCCAAACTCTCCTCAAGACTGCCGTCTCTTCCCTCTGGGCAGCTCACCCGTCCACGGCAGTCAGACCTGCACCGAGAGTGTAGCCTTCCACGATCGGTTGGAAGCTCGTCTGCAGGCATAGGCATGTCTGGCGTGTCAGCAGCCAGGCCTTGTCGGTATTCATGGCCAACACGCATCTTCAGGTCAGCTCGGGATGCGCACATAGATGTCAATGATGAGGTAGTGCCGGTCTGCAGGAACAGACAAACGTGTCAGGGTCTGCCTCATGTGCCCATAGGGAGTGAAGTTTGGATGGGCAGGATGGCGCGCGTCACCCCATGGATAGCCCGAGTCTGCAGGGCACAGCTCATGTCTTCAGTGCGCAGGGAAGCGCAGCTTGGCCGCAAAGAGGGTGTGGAACGCACAATCCATGCTGAAGCTCCAGGTGCCCTGCATGTCTCCCAAGCAGGCGGTGATCAGCCGCTGCAAGTCGGCATGGGCAAAAGTGCGGAAAGGTTTCAGGGCAGAAGGAGGAAGGGGGGTCTCTGCTGGCCCACCTGGACGTTTGACTGGTAGCGCACCGTCCCATTGGGCATGGCTTCTAGGACATACCTGGGCAGGCATTGGAGCTGTTCAGCCATGCAAGCTGCCCAGCCAGCGAAGCGAGGGATTGCGGCCAGGCACACTTCTTCGGCACTATACACAGGTTACCGAACCTGTAGGGCATTTCCTGCAAAAAAGATGCAAGTCGTGTCAGGCCCTTGTCACCGGCCTATTTGATGAAGCGTCACATTCAGCCCCACAGAGACTATGAAGGAGGATGCAAGGGCCATCACCTGGGAAGCATAGGCGCGCAGGTTGATGCTGTCAGCCTGCAGAGGGCAGACTACAGCATCAAGACTCGCTCGAAAGGCCTTGACAGAGCTCATGCTGCCCCAAAGTGCAAGCTGCGTCACCAGCCCGGCCAGAGGCGATACGCGGAGGCTCCACCTGCGGTACATAGACACCGTCGCAGCATGCACTTGTGTTGTCCGCATTCCTGAAGGTGTTTGGCAGCGATGAGCAGAAGAATTGGCATCCTTCACTGCTTGAGGACATGATCATGTCAAATGCGCGGTCGTCTTCCCAGGACAGCGCCTGCAAAGCGGCAAAGGTGGTGGCCGGCTCACATCCAGCCTGAGGCGCGTCTGACACTGCGTTGGGCAATCCAGCAGGCGACTCACCCATACAAAGTTGGCATCGAATGAAAAGTTATTTTCGTTAACGTCGAGCAGTGATTGGAGGAATATGCCCACGCCCACCTGGCGGAGCGGTGTCCTCAGTCAGCAGCGAGCACGGTCCCCAATCATAAAGAGCTGAAAGCCTGAACAAGAAACGTGCACTTGGATGCCGTGGCTCACTGGAAAATATTGCCCCCACTTGGCGGCGTCAGGTGGCGCTCCTTGGCCTGCATGGCGAACCGGCAAGCTCGCTCACTCAGAGTGCCAAGCTGGAGAGCGCCGACAGTGCCCCTACGAGTGCTCCGAGCTCCTACGCATTGAAAGCATGAAACTTGTATGCAGTGCCGCTGCGGCGCACCCCTGGAGAAGAAGCTGTCGGAATACCAAAAACACCAACAACGAACGTGCGCAGGTATCGGGTGGCACGGGCGAACGAAACCGCGGGGATGGAATCGGCGAGCCACCTGACATGGGATTGAAGGCGCTGCCCGCTGCGGAAAGCTGCCCACTTGTCGACTGCAGTGCGATGACGAGTAACGCGGCAACAGCGAGGGCGCATGCTGCCGAAAGCCGGCAGCCGCGAGGGCTGCGCACGCAGCGTCTCATGGCTGAGCCTGCAGGCTTGCACTGCCTGCTGAAAGCACTGCGGCAAGATGCAGGCGCGTTCCAGCTCAGGGTTCGCACCTCAACTGCTCACAACGGCTCGACTGCGCACAAGAAGGGCGCGCGGAGTGGAAAGTATGGGTCTCATGAGTATGTGTCTCTCTTTTTCGGTTGCTACGTCGAATGAACAGCAAGCGCGCTGATCCCGCCACCGGCGTCGATTGCGCTGAGGAAGAGAAGATTGCGCTGAGGAAGAGAAGAGGCCAAAAAGGAACAGCGACTTGCCGTCAGAGGACGCGAATTACACCGCACAATTGAAAGCACTCGTGTCGGAGGTACTTTCGGTGGAGAGTCGCGGGTGAGAGGAGGTTCAGTCGGTATATGGCGCTGGTGGAGCAGCAGGCTAAGAGGTGTGTGCCCAAGCAAGCAAGTGCGGGCTCGCAGGCGAGCAGCAGGCTTGCAGCCATGCACCGCTCCCAGGTCCAGTCAGCGACCCATTGGCTGGAGCTGTAGGCAGCTCTCGAGCGTCACATGCTGTTTGAACGCGCCCGAGTCCTAGCTGAAGCACGGCAGCGCCGATGCGCCCCCACGATCGCACATTTAAGCGGTTGCCGCCCGCCTAGAAGATGCCATCGTCCTCGGCGGCCTCCTCGGCCAGCCGGAACTGGCCGGACTCGATGACCTGCCGCAGCTGCTGCGTCTCGGCCTCGCTCAGCGCCAGGATGCGCGCCAGCTCGGCCTGCTTGTCCGCGTCGGCCTGCTGGCTGGCGTAGACGGACCACAGGTCCAGCAGCTCCTCGCGCGCGGACCAGGACTCGGGCTCGCCGGTCGGCAGCGCCTGCCGCGCGCAGCCGGCAGGGCGCGGGTGAGCGGCGGCCGGCAGGCGAGGCGGCGGCCGCTGACCTGCGGGAGGGGAGCGGGCCGGACCTTGTGGCAGGCGAGCAGGTTGTTCAGCGCCTTGACCGCCTCGTCCAGCTTCTTCTGGCGCAGGTAGCTGATCGCCTGCACGAGCGTCGTCCGCTTGCGGTCGCGCGCGAGGCCCTCGAGCGCGGCCTTGACGCGGCGCTCCTTGATGCCCAGCCGCTTGGGCAGCTCCTCGACAAAGCGCTGCCGGTCGAACTCGCCCGTCCCGTCGCTCAGCGCGTCCGCCATCTGCGTGCGGCGCGGGCGGCGGGCGGGCTCGGGGCGGCCGCACGGCGCAGCGGCGGGCAGCGGCGGGGCGGGGCGGGGGTGAGCGGCGCACCTCCTTGGTGTAGAGCGAGGCGCGCATCTCGTCCGAGGTCACGTCCGCGACCGCGATGCCCTGCTCCTCCATGTCCAGCAGCCGCTGCAGCGTCAGCCCGCCCGCCGCCTTGGCCGCCTGC
>BHFV01000860.1:0-12933 GCA_003568905.1 Trebouxiophyceae sp. KSI-1
TTCCAGTGAGCCTTAGGCGCCCACCGCCTCCTGGCTTTTGTTTCTGGGCAACTTCTCAACCGCAACGCTCCGAATCGAGAGAAAGAAACTTTATTCGCCGGAAAAGTGACTAACAAGATTCGGTTCCGTGCTTCCAGTGAGCCTTGAGCGCCCACAGCCACTTGCGAGCAGCCTGCCGGCCGCCCGCCAGGGAGGGCGGGGCCGGACCGATGGATCCCGTCGGTGCGCAAGCGCGCTGCATAGGCACTGTGAACTCACGCCTTTCGAACGCAGGGGAAAGGCTGCGGGCAGACCAGGTGAGCCAGTCGCTCGGACAGTTACAGAGCGGTTGTAACTGTCACGACCGTAACCGCCGCTGCGCCGATTCCCCAGCTTCAGACAGCCTTCTTTTTTGGGGTCGGGGGAGCCATGCGACTCGATGATGTAAGCGCGAAAGGGGGGGGGGGGGCATCTACTTTGATCTCAGGCAGGGCAGGGCGCATGATGTGCCTCAGGACTCTGCATGTCTGAAAGCTGCAGCTGCTCTGGTGGCGTGTCTCCAGGGGAGGGAAGGAAAGGGGAGGGGAGGGGAGGGGAGGGGAGGGGAGGGGCACCAATGGGCAGGTCCCCTTTGAGCGCGATGCGGTGCGCCTCGGCATAGTTACTAACGGCCAGCAGCTGGCGGTGCAGCTGGTACTGCAGGTAGTAGACGAACTGCAGGCGGCGGTGGTGGTCCTGCCCGGGGCTGGCCAGTCGCTCCAGCAGCTGCAGAGGGGGGCCGGGCGCTCACACGTGTCAGCCGCAGCAGCAGACTGACTGATCATGAAGGGAAGAGAGGAGAAGGGTGAGCAAGAGGGAGAAAGGGGGGTAGGGTTTAACCCTAAACCCTAAACCCCACACCCTCAATCCCTGTATGGGGATAGGGAGAAGGGAGAGGGAGGGGGAGGATTGCAGCCGAGGCGCGTGCCATCAAGGTGCTTTTGACCCAAGGGAGGCGCTGCCAGGCTCGGCGATGCAGCAGTAGGTTGTGTGGACGCGAAAGAGGAGACGGAAAGGGAGGAAGAAAACCAAATGCAGCCAAAGGCGTGAGAAAATCGGCCTTGACAACCTTACATTGAATTCCTGGAGACTCAAGACTCCACACCCCCCCCCCCCCCAACCCGGCTCCCTGGCCCCGCAACTGCACATTCGGGCGCTGATGGCGGGGCTGATGCGTGTCGCGCTAACGCAGCGACGTTACGGTGGTGATCCTGGACCGGCCGCGGCACGCTGACATCGTGGCGGAGTGCCGCGCGGCCGGCGCCCGCATCCGACTCATATCGGACGGCGACGTCGCTGCGGCGCGCCTCCGCCTGCCCCTCCTTTGCAGGCAGGAGCAGGCCCGGCAGGGGAGGACACTCAAATCTCGGGAAATTTTCCCGTTTTCTGAGGGTCGTTTTCATCCATTTTCCGCCCAAACCGAGGCGGTTTTGCCGGGAGCACCGAGTGTGGAGCATCGCTTTCCCGATTTCTGGAATACCGGTTTTGCCATTCGTTTTCAGCCATTTTCCGCCAAAACCGAGGCGATTTTGCCGGGAGCATCGAGTGTGGAGCATCGCTTTCCCGATTTCTGGAATACCGGTTTTGCCATTCGAAGCCGAGAAAGCGACTGCTATGCAGTTGCACACGCCACGACCTCCTCACACTCAAACGAATCGGCCCCCCTCTGCGCGTTGCCAGGCTGCTTGCAGCGTTCAGCCGCCGCCTGCCGCGCCGCGCGGCTCCAGTGCGCTTGAAGCCTAACTCTGCATCTGCTGTTGCGGAATGCAGGCCATCGAGGTGGCGACGCCTTCATCGGCGGCCGACATTCTGCTCGGCACCGGCGGCACGCCCGAGGGTGCGCCGCCCGCCTGCCGCCAGGCCCCCTCTGCTCCAGCTGCTGATATCTGCGGCAGCGCCGCACGAATGCACTGTGCAGCAGCTGCTGTTTTAGCTGGTATCTGAGACGCTCGGGGTCCAGGGTTCGAATCCCCCGAGTCACAGGCGTTTGGCCATGGAATTCCTGAAATCCGGGCGGCTTGCTGGGCGCAGGCGTCATCGCGGCGGCCGCGCTCAAGTGCTTGGGAGGCCACCTGCAGGGCCGGCTGGCGCCGCGGAACGAGAGCGAGCGGGAGCCCGCTCTGGCGGCTGGCTACGATCTGGAGCGGGCATGTGCTTTGGGCGGCCTCCTGCAGTAAAAATGGGGAGGAAGGGGAACCAAGCATGCTTTCCTTTTTTTGTTCTGGGAGGTGTGCTGGCGTGAGTCCCCCTTTGCAGTAGGAGCCACTTGACCAGGCACAATGCCAGTCTCTTTGTAGCAGCAGGGGTCCGTTTGCATGGCAGAGAAAGTGTCTTTCACTTGAGGTTCTCCGCGTCAGTGACTCGTCGGGCAGCACCAGGATGGCAGCCCCCCAAACCTCCTGACAGCCTGTCGATCCTGCCGCCCCCTGTGCAGGTGCTCTACACGGACGACCTGTGCAACGGAAGCCAGGTGTTCTTCGCTGCCACGGGGGTCAGCGACGGTGACCTGCTGCGGGGCGTCCGCTACTTTGGCGGCGGCGCCACCACCAACTCACTTGTCATGCGTGCCTCCTCCGGCACAGGCCAGCCCCCACTGCCCTCTGCACCTGCTGCTTCTGATTCATCTGCTGCTGCTGCTGCTGCTGCTGCTGCTGCTGCTGCTGCTGCTGGCAGCCTGCCAGTACTGGGGAACCCTCGCCGCCGCTGTCTCACCCTCCCCTGCTGCCGCCTGCCAGCAGCCTGACCTAGTCAGCAGAAGGCATGGCGGGCAGGGGCAAAAGTGGCGGCGGTTCATGCGCTGGGAGGCTGTCTGGCAGCGTTTGGGGAGACGACAGCAGCTGCATGCACCTGCTGCCTGTTCCTCAGAGGTGACTAAATGCTTCGGTATTCAGCATCAGCTGTGGCCTGATGTCCTTCCTTCCCTTCCTGAATGATTGAACACTGTGGGGACTCAGCAGCGGCGGATTGCTGGGTCAAAGGCGCAGAGCAGGGCAAGGCACTGAGGCTTTCGGGCGCTGGTGCGGCTGCAGTGCGGATGATAGAGACGACTCACAAGTGGGACAAGCCGTCTGTTACTAACATCGACCTGGACTGAGGACGACAGGCTGTACCGATACGCACACGTTGGACTGAAAGGCACAGGTTGTGGCTGTGCTTGCTCACGAACGAAGTCTTTTTGGATTCTGCAAAGTGTGTGGAGCTTTGAGTATTACAGAGGCACAGGCCCTAGGCGGCTGCTGCTGCCTTGTGTGTTTTGTGTGTGGCAAGCTGGCCGCTGCGACGGCTGGCCGCCCATGTTTTGGTGCCGCTGCAAACTAAACAAATTTTGGAAGAGACAGGGAAGATGACGTCGTGGAAAGTGGTGTTGCTGACAGCAATGGTTACATGTGCGCTGTGTGATAGGGGGTGTCTAAGGAGCTGTATGTGTGTGCATCTAGGGATGCGATTGTGAAGCAGGCAGGAAGCCTGTACCGAAGGCAAATCCTAACAAGCCGCACAATGCCCAGCATGGCGCGCAGCCGTCACATGTGAAGGGGACGTGCAGCTGGCTGCCCCAGCCCTTCACTTCAAGGTCCCATAATCACGAGTGCTCGTCCAGCCAGGAGACAACTCTGCGGGCCGTACGCCGCAGGTCCGTCTGGATCAGCGCCTTGCCAGCCAGCGCGATCGCGTCCGCCGGGGTGAAGACCGGCCCGATCTGCAATGCACGCCGCCCGGCTCTGTGCGTGCCGCCGCAGCAGCAGCAGCACAGTCACACTGAGCACGCAGCCGCCCCACAGAGACACAAGGCGGCGGCGGCAAATGCGCAGGATTTTTATTCCCCGTCGTCATCTCTTCGTTTAAACCACGCCAAGTCTTTTGTAAGCTGTTGGGTTTTTCTGTTTGAAAAAATCCATTCTAGCTCTTGAATTCAGCTTGATATGGATTGACTGAAGCCGGCACACGGGGAGAGTCGGCACCTGCCAGGTGATGTCGCCGCCGCAGGGCGTCACGTGGGAGCCCGGCAGCTTCACGACCGTCGGCCCTGCAGCCACCAGCACGGCGGGGCTTGGCCGCTGCGCTTGCGGCCATGCGCCACCTGGTACTGCAAGCTTCCCATGGAAGTTCAAACCTCGTCTCCGAGCACTGAACTGCAAATGAGAAGACGCAGTGCCCTCTAGTTCTGATGGCCCGAATGTTTCGAAAGAAGTCTTTCAAGATGTCAAGAACAAGTGCTGAGGCCAGCATGCTCTTCACCGCGAAAGCAGTCGTGGTTGCGTAATCAAACAATGGGAAGAAAAATGAGAGGACGGCGGGGCTGTGCCCAAGGCGCACCGCTGCCGCCCGGGCGCCGCAGCACGCTCGCGATGAGCGGCGTCTCGTCGATGGAATCGTCGGCAAACTGCAGCAGCAGCGTGGCCGGGACGCTGTAGCCGCCTCCGATTATCTGCCGGCTCTCGAGCGGCGTCGGGACAAAGTCGGTGTACCCCTGCTCGACCTGCATGTTCCAGACATTAGTCATGGCAGGCGCTTGTCATCAGTAATGAAAGTCGTGCTGGTTGCAAGCGCGTTTGCTCGGCTGTTTGCAAGCAGACTGGAGTCTTGTGGGGATTTGGGAGTGTGGGGGTGCTGCAGGCGAAGGAGGGGCCGAGCGGCTCACCTCATCCAGGACGGAGCCGACTTGGGCCAGCGCCGGCTTGAGTGCCTGGGCGGTGCGGCGGTCCAGGCCGCCGGCCCTGGCAGCCGCCGCCCTGCCGGCAAATGCGCAGCCACTCAGCAGCTGCAGCAAGAAATCTGCCAGAGCAGCACCAGGGAGGTCTGGAGGCGTGCCTGTCGAGGAGCGTGTCAGGCGTCGGCAGGCCGGTCAGCATCGGTGAGCTCCGAGCCGAGCGGACGGCATCCTTCAGGCCATCCAGCGGCACCGGGATGGCCTCCTTGACCTGCCTGTGGCGCACAGACCCCGCAGAAATGACACCATAACATAACGCTGCCTTGGAGGGGAGCCGCGAAACGATTTGCGGAAGCAGTGCAGGGAACAGAACGATCGAAGGAAACACGGACAAGGCTACCGATTCCATCAGCGCATTCCATAGCACATCGATTCAGGGGGACGCCAACACATTGTGTGAGTCGCAGGAGCCGGTGCGGGCTGTGAGGCGGCAGGAGGGGCGCACTTGTTGTTGAAAGACAGCAGGACGTTGCTGGCGTGGCCCGGCCGCGCCTGCGCCCCGACCAGCAGGTGCAGCAGTGCCCCATTGCTGTGGCCGACGCCGTGCGTCGGCGCCGACTCAGGCGCCATCCAGGCCTGTCTGGAGCCGCGGAGCGCTGCCAGGCTGGCCTGGAACGCCTGCAGCAAGTAGAGGAGCTCGGCCAAGCGGTGAATGCGGGCTGCTGAGCACTCGACAAGAAGGTCGGCTTGCCTGGTGGACTGAGGCTGCGCAGTCCAGGTGGCGGAATGTGACCGCATATGGCGTGGCGACGACGGTGTAGCCTGCCTCGGCCAGCCAGCGGATCAGGCACTGGTAGGCCAGCTGCGGCGCCGCGCCCGCAAAGGCGCCGCCCAGGAAGTGCACGACGCCGCGCGGCTGCTGCCGAGCCGGGGCAGCCACCCAGCTGCCGGCCGCCTGCAACAGGCCTAGCTCCAGGTCAGGCGGAGCTCCAACTGGGCCAGGACGGCGAATTGGACTGGGGAGAATGCGTGCCTCGGTCTCAAGCACCGTCGAGCGCGCCTCAGTCCTGACGACGCGCCGCCTGTGGCAGCGAGCGGGCTTGCATGGCGCAAATGCACCGCGCCTGAAAGAAACACCCAAATTTCAGGCACCTCATAAACGTGTGATTGAAAACGTGATGAGGTGCGCATCTTTACGACAAGAGCTCAGCACACGCGGCTGTGTTGGGGTCGATCGGAATGAGTACATTTGCCAGACCGGACCTGCAGGTCGGCGATGGCAGGAGCGCATGACCGTGAAGCGCGGTCGACACCATGCCTGAGGCTCGCTCTGGAACTCGCAATGCCGCTCTCGCTTGCTTCACGGCCACGTCGCACCCTACAAAACGCTTGCATGCTGCATTTGGGCTCAGGTCTGCGGCTACAGCAACTGCAGCAGTAGCTTATGCTGAGTAGCTTCTGCGTGCTGAGAAACCATGCACGCGGCATTCCCTACGCCGTCCCCTGTGCTGTTCCGCCTGCTCAAAAGCTCGCTCGCCCTTCTCGCTAGCCCTTAGGCACCTGGCGGCCTGTTGTACGGATAACATTAAGACAGTCCTTCCGTCAAGGCACTTACTCCACTGGGCCGTGAGCTGCAGCCTGGATGCGTGCGGCTGCAATGCTGTTCTAGGGGCGCTGCCCTCCACTGATCCCCATGCCTGCCTGCCTGCCTGCCTGCCTGCCGCCTGTCTTTTCCCTTGCACAACTACCGCTCATCACCCTCTGGTGATCTCCTTCGGCACATCCGGCTTGGGGGCATGGACATGCTGCAGTCCATGCTCCGTGTCCGTGAAAGCCCAGAGAGGCCAGAGACTCTCAGGTGCTTGCCAGCCGTTGCCGACAAGTTTCTTCTCTCCCAGATCCCAGTGATGAAGCACCAGAATCTGGACCAGACTTGCACCTGCCGGCGGCATGAATTGTAACTCTGGCACCCAGGCTGTGAAATGCCAAGGTTTGAAGGAGTGAAACAGGCCTTGAAGCAGGCTTTCGCCATCTTCGGCGCCTGGAGCCTGTCGGACACCTATACACTGGCCCGTTTTCGCCCACGCATCTGCCCGCTTTCCTTCCGGCCCGAACCGTACCGCCTTGACAAGCCATCCTAAGGCAGCGGGTACGCCATAAACTCAATACTCAGCTAAAACACATCCAATAATGCTGCTCACCCGCCCCCTGTCGCTCCATGACAGCGGCATGCCGGTGTCGGCATGCCCGCATCTACGCCCTCTGGGCCATGAATGACAGTCATTATGCGTACAATTGCACAAACAACTTCTTAAAGCAAATTTTGAACGTCTGCAGGGGGTCGTCCCGGACAGGGATGGCAGAGCCCGCAGCTGCGACCTCTGGCCCAGCCTGGACACCAACTGGTGGCGTGCTAGGCGGGAATGCCGACGAGATTCGACCACCAGATGGAGCTGAACCGCAGGCAACGACGTCAGGGCAGCCCAGAGTGGCCGGGCTGCAGGAAGCGGCGCCACCTGTGGCGACAGGCACGGCGGCAAACTTGGCGGCGCTGCAGCAGCACGCTGCGCTGATGCTGCAGGCACAGCCGGACTTTGACGGCGGCGGGCATGGCCCAGCTGGCCAGGACGCCTTTCAGGAGCAAGACCGTAAGGAGAAGCGGTGCGTGCCTCTTGCTTTTTCCATAGCTGAGAGGCCGCAGTCGGGGAGGCCTCGCATGAGACATGCCCGTTTGTGTGTCTGCAGCAAGGTGGCGAACAGGGAGGCGGCGCGGCGCATGCGGCAGCGGCGCGCCGAGCAGCTGAGTGGGCTGGACACGGCCAACGGCGAGCTGAAAGCGGAAAACGCGGCGCTGCAGCAGCAGATGGCGCTGCTGGCCGCGCACAACCAGGAGCTGGTGGCCGAGAACGCGGCCCTGAGGCAGGAGGTGCTGAGTCTGAAGCAGACCTTGGTGTTGCCTCAGACCCTGCTTCTGTCTGCCTTCTTTTGTGGCCCGCGGCTCTCAGTGGGAGTGACGCTGTGCTGGCCCCCATGCAGGAGAGCAACAGGGCAGCCAGCAATGCGCTGCCTGCTCAGCCGCAGCCGCCGTAAGGCGGCCGCCAGCGGGCGAGCAGCTGTGCAAAAGCGAGTGTAGGCAGGTTTCACTGTTGAGAGTGCTGCTGGGCGCAAGCCGCCCGTGTTTCCAGCTGGAATCGAGGAACGAGAGGGCAGAGCGAACGCCCAAGTCGTTGATCGCGTGCCAAAATTGCTTGCCGGAATCACTTGCCGAAATTGCGCTGGCGCAGCGAGTAGCTGAGCAGGGCGTCCCGGAAAGCCGCCTCGTCGAATCGAGGCCACTTTGTGCGCGTGAAGTACAGCTCGCTGTATGCGAGGTCCCACAGCAGAAAGTTGGACAGCCGCTGCTGCCCGCCGGTGCGGATCAGCAGGTCCGGCTGCCGCAGCTCGGGCGGCAGGTGGCTCAGTCCGCAGCGCTCGGCCAGCGCCGCCTCCGTCACCTGCTCGCCAGCTTCCCATTACTCAGCCGCGGCTGAACGACAGGGTGGCAGTGGGGGAGAGCGAGTCGGGCCCGCACGTCTGCCGGGCTGAGTATGCCCGCCGCGACCTCCGCAGCGAGCTGCTGCGCCGCCGCGGCCAAGTCCTGCCGCCCGCCGTGACTAACCGCCACCGTCAGCCGCAGCCGGGTATTGCCGGACGTCTCCGCCTCGGCCCTGCAGCCGCACGCGCCGCTCAGCTCCAGCTTCCTGAGCTGCTGCTTGAGGGGCGGTCTGGGGAGGAGGATGTGGGGGGGGGGGGGGGGGACCTGCCCATACGGGCCACCAGTGCTCCCGGCAGCCGCGCCCGGCTGCCCAAGAAGTGCAGCCGCACGCCCTGCTCACCCAGCTCCCTGACCTCCCTGTCCAGCGCCTGCTCCAGCAGCCGCAGCAGGAAGCGGACTTCGTCCTCGCCCCGTTGCCAGTTCTCTTCGGAAAAGGCAAACACCTGCATGAGCGTGGAGTTGAGAGTGTAGGTGGCCTGGTGGCAGGGCTCGTGTCGAGGCAGATGGGCGGGGCCGCACCGTGAGGGCAGGGATTCCCCACTGCAGGCAGCAGCCCACAGCAGTGCGCAGCGCGGTCACCCCTTCTCGGTGGCCTGCATGCCGCTGCAGCCCCTGCTCGGTCTCCCAGCGCGTGTTGCCGTCCATGATGATCTGCAGCACCACGTGGCGCTCAGTACAGGTCGTCAGGGCACGCGTAGAGTCCAGGGATGGCGCAACAGCCGCTCACCGCGACATGCTTGGGCTGTCCTCCGGGCGGCGGCAGCGGCTCCGCTGGCAGAGCGGTCGCCGAGCGCCCAAAGTCGGCCACCGCGCGCCCGGACACGCTCGCTTCTCGCGTTCGGTCCCGGGCTAGCCGTCGCGCTGACGGGGTCCTGCTGGCAATCCGTGGGGATGGCTCCTGTGGGCGCGTTGGGGTTGCAAATGGTGTGTCCGCATGGATCTTCGGCAGTCTCCGCATCGCTGCAGCGGGCTGAGCTCGCAGTGCTGGCCGGAGATGGGGGATGAAGCAGACAGAGGAGGCACTTGGTCGGAGGCTGGCTGGTTTTGCTATGACTTGGGATGCACAGGTGACGTCTTGGCCGTTTAGAGCTCTGAATGAGAATTATGATCGAAGATGTTGTTGTTGTTGTCGGTGCTTGCGCCTTGCGTGGAAAAGACATGGCGATTGGCGATGGCGACCCCACCCCCAGAAGATGTCACAGTAAGCACGCTCGCCGCTTGTGATTTCTGAGCCCGCTGCAGCACCTGGACCCGCCACACTTTGCGATGTTGGAATGGGGATGGGGGAACGTCAACAACGGCGAAACTGATCCGCCTCAACCTGCAACGTCGTAATGGGCCTGCCACGGGTCCAGCGGTATCACAAAACAGCACACACAAAACAAGGCGCGGAGAGGGAGGGAAACCCCTCCAGGCATCACCAGCCCTCACCCGGCGCCCGAACTCCCGGCGCCAATTTCCCACCAGGGCATCCCCAGCGGATCGCCCTGCTGTTGGTGCATTACTGGTTGGGCTCCGATTTCATCGAGGCCCGCCAGACGACGCGGCGTCTCCCACGGCGTCTTCCCGGCGCCCCTGTCGCACCCTCCCCAGCGCACGATGGAGGTACGGCTCCGCTCCACCAAGACACGCGCCCGCCGATTCGTTACGACCGGCGTGTGGTCGATATACCACCACCCCGGGGGCACCCCGGCACACCCACGGACCTCCCGCGAGCACTTCGCTCCCCGGGCTTCTCCGTTTCTGCGCAACGGACACGCGGAAGCAGTGCTCGCGCCCTGAGCACGATCCCGGGAGGCTGGGGCCGCCGCTTCGAGCTGCCAATACCTTTTCGGGACGCCTGCTGCCGTGCCGGGGGGGCAGCGGCTCCTGATTGTGCGGCACCTCTGTGTTTTTAGCGCGTGTGCGTTTTCGGACGACCCGCGCCGCTCGTCGCGCCGAGCCGCAGCGTCGTTGGCACGCTCGAAGCATTGCGGCTCGGGTTTGCCACCGATCCGCCCGGCCGGGTGCTCTGATGCGTGGCACCATCTCTTTTGCCATCATGCCATGTGCGCGCCGGTCCGTTACGCCGGCTTTCCCGCGCGCGCCCCGCTTGCGCCAGATCGCCATTATACGGCTCACACTCTTCCTGTTTGCCGACCCGGCCCCGCTGTAGCACCCGCCCCAGGTGGATAATCCCGGATATGTTAGGCCTGGGCGCGCGACGTGCGGAGCGCGCCGGCATGGGTGCCAAGCCCCCCGCTCACCTAGATCTTACTGCTTCCGGACGCATCCGGACGTCACGGTTGTTTTCTGGCAGCCGCGGTGCACAGCGCATGAGCGCGTGCGAGTACGGCATTTCGCCGATCGCCCCTGCGCGCGCGTTCTCTGCCCGGCGCGCAAGCGTGCTCCCGACATTACAGTCCCTCTTGCCCGCGGTGGGCGCCACTCGTGTTCGTAACTGGGCGTGCGGCCTGGCCTCGCTGACTAAGAAAGCCACAAGCGCGCTTGTTTTGGGTCCCGATTCGGCAGGGCACGCGTGCGCACTTGTTAGCGGGCATTGGGAGGGGTGCCGGAACTGCCGATCGCGCCTATGCCGGTCCGCCAGGCCGCGACACTGAGCGGGGCAGCCGACACGGCGCAGGACGTGACCTGTCCCGGCATCGTCGTCAAGCTGCTGCAGGTCGCGCCGCTGGGCGGCGCGCCGGACGCGGCATGGGAGGGCCACTGCCTCAGCGTCGACCTGCCGCCCGCCGCCTGCAGCCTGCACTTTTGCTGCAGCTACCAGCCCAGCAGTCTGCTGGAGCGGCCAGAGGCGCGTGGGCCCTCCTTCCCCACACAGACGCCAGGTTCAAGGGCGTGCGTGAGCGAGAGTGCTGTCTGCCTCTGCCGCAGGCGCTGCGAGTCGACGCTCTGCAGCAGCAGCTCACGACGCCCGCCACGCAGCAGGCCATCCGCACCGCGATGGCTGCCTACCAAGCGGTGCGCCGCCCGGCCCAGCCCGCTGCTGCTGCCACACGCGCTGGACGAGCAGGCTGACGCATGCCCGCCTCACGCTTGCAGGTTGCCAGCGACAGCGAGCCGGTGGCCGACCTGCCTGGGGACGCACTGCGCCTCGCGGACAGCATGGCGCTCGTCGACTTTGGCGGCCACGCGGCGCTGCTGCTGACGGCCGGCTGCGACGCGCCCAAGCTGATCCTGCCGCCCGAGGGCGTGACTGGTACGCGACCGCCTGCCAACCCCTCCCCTGGGTCATGCGTCTGCGCCCCGCTGCCGGCACAGCGTGCTGTCGAGAATGCTGACAGACAATGACAGTGGGGATGAGTCGGCGCTGACTCATGTGCAGCGGCTTCAGGCGGCCGTCTCCATCAGGCAGCTGACAGCAACGCCAACAGGCTAACAGACCACTGCTGTCAGCGCATCCCTTAGTAAAAAGGCTTGACTCGGAGCCGCGCCGCCCCGCAGGCCTGCCTGACACCGAGGACGAGGAGGTGGCGGCCGCGCTGGAGGGCTCCAACGAGACGCACAACGACGAGTCGATGACCGAGCTCGCGGCCCGCCTGCTGCTCACGCAGATCCTGTCCGACGACGGCACGCTCGCCGCGCCGCAGGCCGCGCTCCGCCAGGCGCGCCCCCACTGCCCCCCTCCTGGCAGCGGCTCAAACGCAAGTTCTACTCCTCCTTTCCTGCGGCGTGGCTTGCCTCCTGGATTTACCGCGTTGGGCTGCCAGGCAGCGGGTCTCGCTGTGCAACTCGTGGCAGCTTCCCGGCAGCTGCGCGCCGCGCCTCCTGACACCCCCCCGGCATGTCACTCGCAGGACCGCCGCGTGTACTTCCTGTGGGCCGAGTCGGTCGAGGGCCTGCGCGTGTCGCCCTCGCTGCTGCTCGCATTCATCCTGCTCTCCTCGCGGCGCGAGGCGGCCATGTTCCTGCGCATGGCGACCGGCTTTGGCTTCGGCCAGATCGGCGACTACACGGCCTCCCTCTTCTACCTGTTCAGGCGACACCCCGTCACTCATCCCTCGTTACTAACACCAGCCAGTCCCGCCAGCTCCTGCCGGCCCTGCCATGCCATGCTTGCCTGTACTCACTCAGCAAGAAACGATGCGCAATCCTCCCTTGCCTCCCGCTCCTGCCTGCCTGCCCGCTTTTTGCCTGCGAGCTGTGCTCCAGCCACCAATGGAGAGCGCCGTTGTCGCTCCTCTGCAGGCGGCGCGGCCACCGCCTCAAGTGCTGGGAGTGCGGCGTCAAGAAGAAGGCGCCGTGCGGCAAGATCGCGCGCGACGACCTGCCCTGGTGCTGCCACCGCCGCCTGGGCGAGTGGCTGCCGCTGCTGCGGGCGACGCCGGCCGCCCCCGGCGCGCCCATCACCTTCCAAGGTCCCCCTCCTTCCCCCCTACCAGCGCCCGCCTCGTGGCAGCCCAGTCAGTCGCATGCCACCCGAAGCCGCCGAGCCTGCAGCCGGACTGAGCTGGTGCGCGCGGCTGGCCGCAGCCGCGGAGCCGTGCTTCCTGACGCTGCTGCCGCCGCGCGAGGCGATCGAGTCGGAGGAGCCGCTGGCCATGCAGCTCGGCTACGCGCCGCGCGGCTGCGACGTCGTCCGGCTGTCAGACGTGCTGGTCGACAACGCGGCGCACCCGCGCCAGCCGCTGCGCAAGGCACTGCACCGCCTCGCGTCGACCTGCCGCCTGCTGTGGGCCAACACGCCCTGGATCGTCAAGACCATGCGCCGCGTGCGCCCCCCCCCCCCCCC
>BHFV01000861.1:0-13639 GCA_003568905.1 Trebouxiophyceae sp. KSI-1
CCCCCCCCCCAGCCACCCCCCCCATGCCAAGCCAGGCTCATAAGCCGCTTGGCTGCGCGAAGAGCAGGGGTGCCTCAAAAGGAGGAGGCGTGTCTCAGCCGGAAGCCCGGCCGGAGCCCGTGTCACGAGTCTTAGAACCCCCTCCTGGGGGAAACCCCCTTTCGGCCCCGGCGGCCGCGGCGGGCACCTTTTTCAGCGCCTCCTCGTCATTCGGCGGCACGTCCTCGTACGAGTCGATGGTGACCACGTGTCGGTTCTGCTTGTTCACGTTGCACTGCCCCTGGAGCGCGTGGTACTTGTAGTCCTTCTCGGTGTCGATGCCGCCGTTGGCGATGATGTAGGAGTAGGCAAAGTCCATCAGGCCGCCTGCGGGGCAGCGGGGCAGGGGGCGTCTCAGACGGCAGCTCGGTGCACGAGGCTGACCGAATGCAGCCGACAAGCGGCGCGCGGCGCAAGAAACAGAGATGTGGATTGTGCTGCGTTTGCTCGCGGGCAGAGGCAGGGTGCGTGGGCTTGCGTAACTGCCAGACACAGCGAGGCGGGCTGCGGACGAGCGGCTTGTGGAGCTCGGATGGCCTGGAGCAGGCTGCACTGTGTCTGGCTGCTGTCGAGACGGAGAGAAGGCTGTGCTGGCTGCGGCGCTGCAACTCATGTGGCATGCCCAGTGCAGTCCGTGCATGAAGGGCAGGGGGAGCATGCCCTGGCAGCCATGGTCCCGCAGCTGGTCGCAGTCCACCAGCTCCTGCTCCGACAGCGAGACGAGCTTGCCGGAGTAGATGGCGTTGATGCCTTCCACGCTGCCGGTCGTGCTGAACGCCCAGCAGGAGCCGCACTGCAGCCCCCCGCGGACAGGCGCTCAGCCACATCTTGCCGCCGCCTGATAAACGGTGGCGGGAAGGGAGGCTGTGCGGCACTAGCGAGAGTGGCAGGCGCTGCCTGCATCCTGCTGGGTGTGGGGCGCTGAGGGGCAGAGGGGTATGAGGAGCAGGGGATGCCGGACCTGCGCCTGGTTCTTGACCTCCGTCACGGCGCCCTCCTTGCGCCAGTCGACCTCCGGCTTGGCGGTCGCGTTGGCCCACATGAAGCCGGGCGCCGCGCCGGACTGCAGGCCCATCTTGAGGTCCGGGCGGTAGCCGAGCGCGTGCCGCCGGTACTCCTCGTGCGTCCAGTCGGCCATGCCGTTCAGGCCGAGCTGCAGCGGGGCAGGGCGCTTTCAGGGGCGAGTGTACGAGGGCAGGACGATCCGAGGGGCCGGTTGGGGTGGTCGCTGGGCGCCGGATAAGGCGGGCCATCCGCGCTGGCGGGCACGTGGCGCGTGGGCGTCGAGGCGCGCGGCGCACGGGACGGCAGGGCACGGGAGACAAAATGGGCGGCCCATCTGGCCGGCGCGGGCTGGCGGCGCGACAGGCCGGAGCCGCAGGCGCCGCTGCAAAATCGGGGGCTGATGCGTACCCAGTGCGACGTGTGCTTCTGGTTGTAGGCGTGGATGAACTCAAGATTGTCCAGCCACACGGCCAGGCGGTGCTCAAACTCCTGCAGGCGCGCCGCGGGACGCGGTGAGCGAGAGCCCGGGATCAAGCGTCTCGGGAAGCTATCCCACCCATCGTGGGCGAGCCAGGCGGGGAGAGCGGGCCTGCAGGTTTGCGGCGTATTCCCGGGCATGATGAACCAGCCACTCCGTGAACACCTCGCGCGGGGCGGCCTGCAGCAAGCCGAGATCAGCTCCGGACTCGCTGGAGGTCTCGGAAGCTGGGCGGGCGTCAACAAGCGCCAGCGCCGATCGCATGCGGTACCTTGGCCTTCTCCACCGCCTCTACGTGATGCGCTCGCGTCTCTAGCTTGGTCCACTCCACGGATGCCGCGCCCGCAGCCGCGACCAGGCACAGCGCCACAAGCACCGCCGCCCTCATGGCTGCCTAGTATTGCCTAGCTGTCAATCTCCGCGATGCCAGACCCGGATCGGCCTGAAACTGTACAGAAAACAGAAACAGGGTGTTTCAACAACGCGTGGTATGGTATTCCAGGTTGGTTCCTTGCCCGCCGCCCGCCGCTGCTTGTGGCTGGCGCTGGCGGGCTGGCGACGCAGCATTCGATTCGACAGCATTCGGTCAGGCGTTCATACGAGCATTCGATTCGGAAATCAGTTCAGTGCGTCCAATCCCGTGAGTGCGCGGCCGATCGCAAGCCCGAGGGTGTCGTCAGCGCCCTGCGCGGCGATGGCCTGGATATTGGCCAGGTGCCGAGCAACTGAGCTCTGCTCAGCGCCTTCCCCGCCCGCCAGCAGCTGCGCGGTGGCCGCCACCCGCCGCGCCGCCGCCACGTTGTGCCGCACCAGCAGGCTGACCTGCAAGCAGGGCACCGGCTTCGTGAAAGTTCTATCGCCTGCATTGGCTCGTTCCGGCTCGTTAAGGCATCAGAGCAGGTATCAGAAGAATGGAGGCACCTGAACGGGGTCCAGCTTCCCCATGTCCTTGAGCCGGCTGTAGTGCAGGCTCAGCAGCTGGCAGCTCGCGATGCTGCCGGCCATGTCCGCCAGCCTGGACTGGAACAGCTGCGAGGCCGCCAGCGGCCGGCCGAACGCGCTGTGCTGCCGGCCGTGCTCCAAGGCGGCCTCGTAGCATGCCACGGCGGCGCCAGTGACGCCCCATCCAACGTCCTGTCAGCATGCCCGGCCTGAGCCCGTGGCGGCGGGGGCTTTCGTGCAGCACTCGGGTTGTGCAAAGCAGATTCTACTTCCAGCTGCCCGCAGCCAGGCTGCTCCTGGCAGGAGGTGTATGTGCGAGGAACGGACTGGAAACGTGGCGGCTGCGTGCAGTTGCAGGGCTTCTCCTATTGCCCAGGCTGGTGGCACACCTGTCGTTCCTCCATCACGCAGCTGAGAGGCGCGCGCAGCGAGCCCGTGCCCGGCAGGAGGTCGTGAGCCCTCACACGCACGTCAGGCAGCACCAGGTCGCCTGTGGGCAGCAGTCTGAGCGACGGCCCGCCTGCGTCCCGCGCCCCCCAAAGCTCAGCCCCGCTCTCCCGCTTGCCTATGCCACTGGTGAAAGACAGCGGCGGCAGATTGCACGTGCGGACTGTGAGGGGCGGCAAGGCTCTTGCCGCCGCCAGCGTCTGTCGTGCCAAAGCCGTGGAAGTCGCGCCCAATGAGGAATCCCAGCAAGTTGTCCTCGCCAGCCACCTGCAGTCGCTGCACTGCATCGGCCCTTGCGCCGGCCATGCCTGCCAGGCTTCACACAGCGACCCATGCACACAGCGCGTGCAGCGCTCGAAGAAGGAGAAGATGGGGCGTGCCTGGGCCCAGACGACTGCGATGTCTGCCATGGGAGCGTTCACGACTCGTGTTTTGACGCCAGACAGTATGAAGTCGTCACCGTCCCGTCGGGCCACCGTCGCCTCGGCTGCCTCGCCCGGTCTGGCAGGCGGATCTGTGAGGGCAAAGCAGCCGATCGATGCGCCTGCATGCCATGATGACGAGATCTTAGAGTAGGGGGAGGCAGAACTGCATGAATTTCGAAAATTTTCTGTGCCAGTGGTGCCCCCCCCCTCCTGCTGTGCAGAGACGGCCTTGCCTTCAGCCAGACGTCGCAGGTGGCCATCCCGCTGATCATCAGAACCATAAAGTTGGATGGCTTTCATGACCATGCTCTGCGTGCTGCACACGCTCCGCAAGGCTGAATCACCGCGCTCCAGCTCCTGCAGAGCAGCTTCCCATTCGGGTGCCAAGCATCAGAGTAGCAAGGGCTGCGGGCAGCGTCGAAGCGGGCCTGCATGATGAGACCATTGGCGACACTGCCCCGCCGAATGCTCGGGCCAAAGGTGCTGCCGCCCAAGGCGCCCAAGCCGCCCAGCTCATGGCGGAGGTAATATGGGAAAATGCCCCTTTGGTTCGCCTCATCGATGCTTGGCAGGAAGGTGCTCTGCACCCACGAGTGAGCCTCCCACCGGGCAGCCTTCTCCTCTTCGGTCAGCAAGTGGTCCCATGACAGCAGGTACTCCTCCAGATCAGGGGGTGCTTCTGGCCTGCGGGAGCGGCTGCTTCCAATCGCCCCCCCTGGGCAGGCCGCTGCTCTGTCTGAGCTTGGCTCCGGTCAAGCGGCTGTCAGCTTGGCGCTCGCGGGGCTTATGCAGCTCTTGAGGGGCCCACCTGGAGCACAGCCCCCGACGGAAGGTGCCGAGTGCCTGCAGCGAAGCCAGACAAGGCCTGAGTGGGCCTGCAAAACGCGGTCACTGGCGGCATGTCGAGATTCGACCTCATCAGGGATGCGTCGAGCGCGGTGAAAGTTGGCCTGCAGCCTAGCCCTCCGTGCAATGCCAATCATCCTCCGCAGAACTTTTAGAATGCGCCGTGGCGATTGGTTGCCTAGGTCGGAGTTAGCGTTTGGCACCGACAAAGCCGCTGCACTCGCCCAGGACAGACCGAGATAACAGCAGGCATGCCAGGGGACGCTTCCCTACAGGCAGAGGCACGCCGACTGCCTCTCTGCGTTGCTCTGGAAACAGCTGCGTTTCGGGTGATGTCGCATGCGTCTCCAGCACTTCAACAAGTAAAATGAGGACTGGCGAGCTTTAACGATATGGAGCCGAGAGCTGACAACCTGCATGTGACGTGCAGATCGATCGGCTCGCCCGGCTTGCGCCGGAGCTGGCTCCATCATGGCTGCCCGCCGCCGTGGACCGCGACCTGCTGCGCATGGCGGAGCGGGAGGGCGAGCGCGGCTGCCAGGCGCTGCTGGAGGTGCGTTGCAGCGCCTGGTGTCGCGGATCGTTCCCTTGTTTCCCAGCAGCAGCAGCAGCAGAGCAGCCTGGCGCAGGTGCTGGCTGCGGCGGGAGAGGACGTGGAGGAGTGCGGCATCTGCGGCGAGCCGGGCGAGTTCCTCGTGGACCCTGAGGCGGGCGGCAACGAGTCGGCCATCCTGCGCGCCACCCTCAGCTTCACCGCCGACGCCGCCGCACCGAGCCTGACACCGACCAAGTGCCAGGCACGCGCCGGCGGCAGCAGCGCATCCCAACCTGCAATGTCTGTTGCAGGCACCAATAAAATTCATCCCCAAGCGCGTGCTTTCCACGTGCAAGCGTGCTGCCTGAGCTCTGTCTGCTGACGTTGGGGGTTTTGGGAGCTGCAGTTCGCCTGCGGCCTGTGCCGACAGCTGAGGCAGACGGGCAGCCTGCTGCACGAGCTGGCAGCCGCGCGCGAGGCGGGGGAGGGCATCGGCGAGGCGCTGCTGGAGCACTTGGCGCTGGTCAACGGGCGGGCGGACATAGTGGACCAGCCTGGCGCTCTGAGTGTCTGGGGCCAGGAGCTGACCGCGCGCGCCTACGCCCTCTCCGTCGCCTGCAGGCATGCTCGTGCTCCCCTGCAGCTTGGCAGTGGGATTGATGCCAAATGTGCCAGGCAGTTATGGGTGCAGTGGCGGGGAAGAGGGAGGAGGGAGCTTGCCTTCCAATGGCTCTCACAGGGCATGCAAGGCCGCCTGCATGGTCCAAGCGGCAGCCGGCAGGGCGGGGCTGCTGCAAAGTTGGCTTTGGCATACAGGCGACAGAGGCAGCCTGTATGCCAAAGCTGCGCCGTGGCCGGCTGCCATGTCAGGCTTTGGTGCAGTGCGGGCTGATTGATGGGGTGCCGCACAGGTTTGGCTGTGTTCACTCTGCCAGAGGTTCGGTATGATAGCCGACCGATCCCAAATTGCCGGCCTGCAGTGCCAAGCGCGGCTGGCAGCTGCGCAATCCGGACGGCAGTGCCTTCGCGAGCGGCACACCTGGGGCCGCGGCCGGCCTGGCACTGCAGCTGCTGCTGCCGGAGGCCTCCGCTGGCGAGCGGCAGGCGGCGCTGGCAGCAGCGCTGCAGCAGCCCTCTGACGACCCTGAGCCCGTGCCACAGCCTGGCCAGCAAGGCAAGAACAGTGCAGCTGCAGCTGCCCCGAGCAAAAAGCGAAAGAAGCGCGGGCAGCAGGCGGATCCGGTGGCTAGCAACAAGCGGCAGGCTGCAAAGCGACCTGGAAGAGTGAAAGAGACCAAAAAGGTCAAACGGCGAAAGGCCGGCAAGAGCCCAGCCACCTGACATGCAGGCGTTGGCTGCCAGAGCAATGATTTTGTGGTGTTGATTAGTGATGGAACAGAGTGCTGTGGGCCCAATGCCGCTGGCCGGGAAAGCGAGCCGATTGGCTCCAGCAACCGCTGCTGCAGTCTCTTGCCACGGTGGCGGTCTCAGCATGCAGCATGCCCAGGCCTGGCATGTATAATGCACGGTGAAGGGACAATAAGCAGGAGTGTCGCGATTGACCAGGGTAGAGCAGAGCAGAGAACTGCTTCAGTCACTTCTGTTACAGGCACAGCCATGCGGCTGCCGTCAATCACTTTACAGGCAAGGCAGGGTCAACAGCAGACAGGCGCATCCCATCGAAGCTGGTCTCCCTGGCAGTCCGCAGGAGCAGGAGCCTCCCAACAGCAAAACAAATCACGTCTGAGAGCTTGCAAGCCCTGCAAGTGTCTACTTGGGGGGCGCAGCAGCGTCACCGGCGGGCTTGCTGGCTCCGCCGAGGCCGCCCTTGACCTGGTTGAAGAGGTCGGTGCCCTCCTTCTTCCAGTCAGTCTGCAACACGAAGTAGTTCGTTAGTGCTTGGGTCAAGCTGGCAAGCGGGACACTTCCGCCGTGGCGAAATAGCACACCGTGCCGTCCTTCTTGTCCTCGTTGTACCGCTTGAACGCCTCCTGGCCCTCCGCAGCAATGCCGGCGTAGCCCGTCTTGCCGGTCTACATTCAGTGGGAATCGTCTCAGCTCCACTTCTTATATCAGGCTAGGCGAGAGGCCACTGAAGGTGAGCGAATGCGATACCTCCTGGTCCTTGTAGCCCTGGGCCGCAGTCTGCGAACAGAAGTGAAGCGGGCATGAGCCACGTAGAGCGACATGCAGCTAGACTGAGGCCGCCCAACCTCACAAATCAACGCCAGGCGCTAGCGCGGCGCACCTTCGCCTTGTTCAGCAGACCGTCCATGGTTGCTCTTTTGCGCGTCCGGTGTCCTGCGTGACCGGACCCGATCAGTAGTTGCGGCATGCGGCTTGTACGGAGGCCGCCTGGGACCCCGCCGGCGACAGCGCAAGACGCCTCAGCACAGGCTAAATCCAGGCTCTTTTTGGAGCCCACTGCGGCTCCGGTGGCCCGCAAAAGCTTGGCGCGCCCGCGGCTCGCATGTGGTGTTACGCGCGCCCGGCAGTGGTCAGCGTGAGTACTTCGGGGCGTGGGCCCGTGCAGGACCGCACCTTGATATGTGGATGTCAAGATTAAAGTGTTTGGGCTGCAAATGAATCTCGTGGAGATGTCCGAGTCTGACCATAGGGCAAAGCAGCCGAGCAGCTTCAGGTCGCGTTCCCAGCACCGCCACTGCCTCTCTCGCGCAGCAGGGTCACTATCTCGCCGCATACGGCTGCCACACGATCCTGAGGCACGCCCAACAGGCCCACATCCACGGCGCAAGGCATGCCCTCCCTGACGGCAGCATCGCCGGGGGTCAGCAGAGCCAGCGCGAGTGCCAGGCAGCCCGCAGCGATCTCAGCCGCACGGAAGCGCAGGCACAAGTCCGTGTGCACGAGGCTATCATTGGCCAAACAGTGTGCGAGCCCCACAGTTTGCCGGCTGCAGTTGAGGCAGCGGGCAAAATTGGTCAGGAAGGGCGCCAAGTGATGCACCGCCAGGTCGAAGCGGATGCTGCGCAGCAGCACCTGCTCGCTGACCAGCACCTGCTGCTTAACGGCGCCATACTCCTCGCCAGCGATCACATCGCCGGCGCCGGCGAGCTCCGCCGGTGGGGTACCCTGCTGCAGCCGCTGGCAGCGCTTGAGCGCGTTGAACAGGTCGCCCGACTTGACGGGCGTCTGCGGGCGGCAGCACAATTCTCAGATGAAGGGTGTGTGGTGGAGTGAGAGGAAGGGCAGCCCAGCCGGCTGGCAAGTGAGTGGCCGCGCTCTAGAGACCCACCTCTTCCACCTTTGACGCCAGCAGCACGCACGCCGCCAGCAGCGTCTGCATCGCGCAGGACAAGCCCTGCTTCAGCGCTTCGTTGCGGGAAGGTTGGGGCATGAGATTGCCATGCCGGCGACGCACGATGTCGGCTTCAGCCTCGCCCGTCGCCACGTAGCGGTGCAGCAAGATCAGCGCCGTCGCGGTCGCGTTGGCGGGCAGGCTCAGCGTTTGACAGGCGGTACGGATGAGGCGAGCTTTGTCTGCGTACGGGACTGGCGGCATCCAGCAGCATACAGGCTCCAGAGAGTATCCCTCGCCGACTTTGCGCTCGTCCCTGCTCGTGCTGAACAAGCAATGTGCATTATGTTCTGGGGGAGAGGTGATGCAGGAGCTTGTTTAAGGTTAATATAACCGAGGCACGGCACACTGTATCAGGCGCCAAACACGAGCTCGTTCACTTTGGACCACCAGGAGGACGACTGCGCCGCCACGAGGCCCTGCGGTGGCGCCCCAACACCCCACCTCAGCCAGCTGCTCGACTCCGCATGCCGCATGCGCTTCCCACTCGCTTGAGGAAGGCCGCCACCTGCGTCGCCTGCCCATCCAGCTTGTATGGCCGCACGCTGACCGGCCTGACCGCTGCCCGGACAGTCGCGGCCGGCGCGGTCTTATCCAGGCCCTCGGCGGCGGCTCGGTGGCGGTCGTCCAGCCGCTTGACTCCGATCATCACTCGGCCGTGCAGGATGCGGCCGTTGCGCTGCAGCGCCTTTTGCGCCTGGTAAGGCGTCTGCAAGCGCAGGCAGCTTGCCATGTTGAAGCGCGCCCTGAAGCTGGAGATCTGAGCTGCGAGGGCGGGAAACGGAGGACTGCTTGCCGCGAATTGGACGTGCATCCAGTTGACGCGATCCTCCCGCCCGCTGCCAAAGTGCAGCACCTCGCCGCAGGCGGCCAGCTCCTTCAGCACTGCGTGGCGATCCTCGGGCACAAAGCCGTACACCGTCACCCATCCATCTTCTCCGGCCTGCAGCATCGCGTCACTCACCACTGGGGCCATGCTTGGCAGACAGGCAGCTGCGAGAGTGGGGGGGCCAGCTCACGTCTGCGTAGCTGGTGGACTCCTCCGGCTGCAGTGGCAGCGTGCCATCACCTGCAAGGCGACCGGTGCCGGTGGGCGCACCAGCAGAGCAGTCATCTGGCAGCAGCAGCCGCTCAAGGGGGCCTCACCTCTCGTCTCCGAGACGCCAGATGGTGTGGTGCCACCTGCAGTCAATCCCCATGCAAGTCTCAGCAGCCGATTGGCTGGCATCACTGAAGGACAGAGGCTTGCATGGCTCTCAGCTGGCGCGCCTGGGAGGGAGTCTAGCAGGCTGGATGTGGGAGGCGGCGGCGGAGGAGTGTCTCGAAGGCTGCCGGGCGGCGTCAGGCTCCGCCGCCGCGAGACCGACAGCTCCCTGTGCACCGATGCGCGGCCATAGGCCGAAATCGATGGCGAGCGCGTCGAGTGCGGCGAACGCGAGCGGTAGCCCTCCGGCTTTTCCGACGGCTTTGGCGTGAACAGCAGGGAGGGGTACTCCTTGCTCTGGCTGCCCATCTGCCGAGCAGGAAAAAAGATTCGTTCGGAATCCAGACGAGCAAGGCGACGGCCTGTCCCTCTTCCACGAGAGATGAAGCTATCACTCAGCGAGAATGCTGACCGAGGTTTGGAGTTTGGACCAAGCAATTGAAAGTGTTGAAATCTGAAGGTTTGAAATTTTACACCAAGGAGGGAAGGCTGGGTTTGGGAGTCAGCAGCACGTGTTGTGCTTCTTTACGGGATGCTGCAGCAAAGAAGAATGCATCGAAGGCGGAGAATCAATCAGAGCAGTCGTTCCGCAGGCCCAGCCCCATCAGCTGGCCGAGCCCTTGTCATCAGCCCCCGCCTCCTCCTGGCTCCCCGCTGCATCGGCAGCGCTGGGCCCCGCCTCCTGGCCAGCCTCAGCCTCAGCACCGTCAGGCTGCTGCGACTCTTCGCCGCCGCCGGCAGCGTCCGCCTCGCCCTCTGCCGACTCGTTGCCCTCGCGCTCCTCGGCAGCTTCCTGCTGCTGCCGCGCGTGCACAACCAGGCCCAGGTCATGCACCGCCAGCAGCATCTCCCGGTCCGCCAGCACGCCCAGCGGCTCCAGCTCCAGGTTTAGCATCATCTCGGCGACCACGCCGGCCAGCTCCCACCGCATGTCTGCGAGCGGACAAGCGGCCGGCCGTCAGCAGCCCCCTCTCGACTGCTGCCCCATCAACTGCATCATGACTAACGCCTTTTGCCACGCGCCTGGCACCCGCTGAAGCCCTGTTTGCGCCGGGCATGGCAACCTGACGCGGCCCAAACGTCAGGTCCTCGAAATTGCAGGGCAGAGCGCCGCCGCAGTTCTCCCAGACCATGCGTCAAAGCACAACACTCTGCAAAACCAGAGGCGGGCAAATCCCGGATGAATCGGCGGGGGGACGCACGCTGCAGGCACAGCAGCATGGCCTTGGAGTAGAACTGCGACAGCTTGTCCGGGTACGTGAAGTTGATGTCCGCTTCCAGGAACATCTTCACGCCGGCAGCTACCGCCGCGTCGGCATCCCCCTCCTCTATCGCGGTCTGCGGCGCCGATGGGAGCAGTCTCAGTGCGGCACAGACCCTGCCGGGGGGAAAGCCACAGTGTAGTTCCTCAGCTGCGGGCTGCCTTGCCTCCTGCCGTGGCCTGGCAAAACCTAAGCAGCCGCTGCAGCCACCCCACTGCCGCCCTGAACGGCCCGGCTGCTATGTGCTGCGTGCCCAGCTCGGCAGCAGCTGACCGGCACAGCAAGCTGTGGGCGGCGGTGAGCTGGCCCTGCAGACAGGGCCCTCTGCACCGCTGTAACCAAGACCCCTCTCTCTCTTCCAGCCAAGCCCCCCCTCCCTCTGTCTCTTCTTTCCATAGCAGGGCGAGCCGTGGGGAGCGTGCCAGCAGGATTTCGGCAAAGTCCTCGAAGGTCGCGCCGGCACCCAGGTCTAGCGCCGCCTCCTGCATGAACAGCGCCAGGCGCGCGCCGCGCCCCCAGGCCGGCCACAGCCGCCTCTCGCCGTAGCCCGGGCGGCCGCCAAAGTTGGGGTTGAGCGCCTTGAAGGCGGGCGCCTCGGTGTCGAAGAGCCAGTGGTCGAGCTCGAACTCGGCCTCGTCGTCCTTGCGGTTGAAGGCCTTGCGCCGCTCCTTGAGCAGGTCCTGCGCGGGCGGGGAAACCGCGGTTACTATGACATAATAGATTGTATCATTTCTCCATGAAGTAAAAAAACATGAATTGGAATTAGTAGGCTAGAATAAATTCCATTTGTTGAGGACAGAAAAACAAGACTCGCAACTCCCAAGGCAAAAGGCGATGCAACTGGTTTCATGCCAGACTCGTCCGCAGCGTGCTTGCTCTTTTCAAGGAAGAGGGAAGCTTGTGTGCCGGTCAGCTGGCTGGCTGGAGTTTGAAAGACGCTTGTTTTGAATGCAGCAGACAGGCTGGGCGGCCAATAGGTGATCCACGGGCTGGCCGACGAACGGCTTTGCGGTGGGGGCGCGGCTGGCCGCGCATGTAGGGTGCGGAAGGGGACCGCGCCTTGACGTCCTGCGGCAGGTCCATCGCCTGCAGCTCCTCGAAATGCTTCTCCTCCTCGGCGACCTTGCGCGCCTCCGGCTCGAGCAGCGACGTTTCGATCACGTTGCGCGTCAACCGGCCGTACTCCCACTCCTGCACGTAGGCCTGCACCAGCTGCATGCCCTCCGCCTCCACCAGCTCCGTCTGCCGCTCGTCCTCCTTGGCCGCCTGCGCCGCGGCCTCCGCGGCGCGCGTCGCAATCATCTCGCGCACCGACCGCGGCTTGTTGCCGCGCGAGCCCTGCGCGCCGCGTGCCGACGCGTGAGCTCGGACCCCGTGCTTCGCCACCGCCGCGCCCGGGATCGCGAACGCGCGCGCGTCCGGAAAGCCCCGTCGTCGCGCGGACCTGGACGCGGCGGACGAGGTCGTTCTTGTAGCCCTTCACCGGCAGGCCCTTGGCCTCCAGCTCCGCGCGCAGCTCGTTCAGCGACAGGTCCGTGACCGGCACCTCCACGCCCGAGTCCTTGTCGACGATGGCGTTGGCCGAGTTGACCCAGTCGGTATCGTTCACTAGCAGCAGCTCCTCATCCTCGTACTCCTCGTACTTTTCGAGGCCTGCAGCCACGCTCCTGCGCCTCAGCCGGCTGCTTTGATGCCCGCCGGCAGCCCCCAGCTGGGCCCCCGTCCCTGCCGGTCCGGTACACATCTACCTCTAGCAATCCCACCAGACTCATCACCACCCCTGCCTCCTCGACCCCAAGCCACAGGCGTCCGTGGGCAGCTGCCCGGAAGCTGCCAGGCGAGCCAAGGGGGGCGCGCCCTCGGTGCGGCGGCCAAAGTGCTGGCCCTGCAGGAAGACCGGCAGCCAGCGCGTGTAGAAGCTCAGGCCGCCCTCGTCGACCAGCGTCATGGGTATCGGCACCGCGCGGTCGTCGCCGCCCATCAGCAGCATCAGATTACTAAGCTCCAGCACGCAGCGCTCCTCGAGGAGCAGCAACATGAGCCGCTCCAGCCAGGGGTCCGGCAGGTGCTCCAGCACGCGGCCGGGCGCGGCCAGCCGCTCCATCTCTCGCAACTCGAACAGCACGCGCTGCGGCAGCGTTCGCCAATGGCGAGGGCTCAATTTTTGGTCATACTTATAATGATTATAATATTGTTCAATTTATAATCATCAAACTCATCGTCATCGTCATGTTCATCATATAATCATGACGAATATTACCAATATTGCTGCTATTAATTAATTATCTGATAGATGGGATAGAATTGATCTTGGCTGTGTCCAGCCCGCCACAGGCAGGGAACAGGGCGCGGCTTCGTGCGGCTTTGAGGCGTTTTAGGGTTTTAGCTCTAAAACGGAGAGCCTTGCATGCCGCTGCGGCTGCCACGGGTGCAGTAGGGAGGGAGCTTGAAATGCTGCCCGCCTGCCACAAGGCTCGTCCGAATGCCGTGTCTCTGGAAGCGTGGCATTGCAGCGCGGCTGCCACTGGTGCGGCTGTGCTCTCTTCGGCTAGTCAAAAGAGACGCTTCCTTTTTTCTTGTTTTCTTTGTCGATCGTTTTCGCTCCGAGAAGGGCGAAAACCTCTCCAAAAACTTTTTTAAAATACTCTCCGACATATTCCCTTCCTTATTCTTTTTTTCCAAACTTTTTCGCTCCAGGGAGGATGGGAGAATTTGGGCGGCTCACATCCACGTTCGCATCCTCCACATAGAACATGAGCAGCAGCGTGTGGCTGCGCTTGTCCATCTGGATGCCGTAGCGGGTCGCGTCCGCCACCAGACCCTCTAGGGTCGCGGTCGCGTACGAGAAACCCTGGATGCGCTCGACCAGCGCGCCCTGCCAGGGTTTTCTGCCGTCAGGAGCAGGCCAGGGGCACAGCTTCACCCCCCTTCAGTTGAAGAGAACTGTGTTCTTTCCAAGCATTTTAGTGCAGAGGGTGGATGCAGTCCCAGGGGAGAGGAGGGGGAAGGGGGCTGCTTGCTCCCTGGTGTTCCTTCGGGATGCTGCATGACCGTTGGGGCATTTGGTAATGTGCCGCCTGTCCCGAGCTTCTCATGAAGGCTCAAGCCGGAGCGTTAACTCAGCCCTCGCCCATCTC
>BHFV01000862.1:0-13244 GCA_003568905.1 Trebouxiophyceae sp. KSI-1
ACGGCGCGGACGGCAGGCTTCACGAAGCTGGGCACCGCCTCCGCAGCAGAGCGAGCGTGCTGGAAGATCTGCAGGGCGGCTTGTCGCGTTTGGTCCCGAAGAACTTCGGGAGGGACCAGGCTGTAAACAAAGCGACTCCTCAACAGCAGAGAGGTAGAGAGGAGCGGACGCACCTGGATCAAGCGATCGGCGAGCTTGCAGGCAAGCACGTCTGCCCGTCCGTGCACCAGCTGCAGCGGCGGCCACGACGCGGCCCTGGCGGTGACAGCTTGGGCGGCAGGCAGCAGGGAGCCGTGCACGAGGAGCTTGGCCGCAATTGTGGCGCTGTGCGCGGCCTGCAGTGCAGCATGTGCTCAGCCCATGGCAGCTCACGTTGCCGGTCGCCCTGTGGGCGTCAGAAGACTGAGGAGGGGGCATAGGGAAGGCCGCACCTGGGCCAGGCGCACGGCGAAAGCGTGGCCCAGCGCAGCAGCCTGGTGGCGCAGCTGCACGCAAAGCTCAGCGGCAGCCCTTGCTGCGGCAATGGATGCGCGGGCGGTGGCCAGCAGCGACTTGTGAGCCAGCTTGGCAGCAGAATCCGCGTGGTGCACAGCCTGCAGGAAAGCAGACGCTCAGCCTACCAGGCTGGCAGCTGACGAGGGCGAGTCCTGCGGGGTCGTCAAGGAGGGAATCAAATAGTATGCTTGGCGAGGGGGGCCTCACCTTGCTAAGGACGCGGCCGATTGCAGCAGCCAGATGGCGCAGCAGTGGCGGAGGCAGCGCCCACGCAGCCTTGGCGGTAGCAGCGTGAGCGGCGGGCAGCAGCGCCGGCAGAGTTGCCGCCAAGGAGAAGTCAGGCAAGTGCCAGCGGGCCTCCTGCAGAGCGAATGAAGGTGGTCAGATGCTGCTGCGACGGGTGTCAGGACTGGTAGCGGGGCAGCTCGTGCAGGTGGGCCTGACCTTCGCCAGGCCGTCGCCGCTGGACAGCACGAACGGGGGGCCCTGTGCTGCCGTGGCCAGGGCCGCAGGCGCCCAGGCACCGCGGCTCACGTTGCTCATGGTGACCGCAGCGCTGAAGGGGCGGACGCTCGCGGGGAGCGGCGTCGAGGTCCCTGTAGCGACGCAGCAGGCCGAGAAGGCCAGCAGGAAAAAGAGGACACCGTGGAAGTTAGACATGGTGCCTGCAGCAGCCACGCGACGGATATGTTAGCTATAATAGGGATATCGGACAGCTTACATCCCCATACGCCCAAGGTTGGCCTCCGGCGCCCGATATTTCCTCGATGCTTGCCGACTAGACATCACCATGCGAGCCGAGAACGGCCGACCCGGCCGCATGGCCGGCACGTGCAGTCATCATTGCCAAGTTAAGCAGTAACTGTCCCTCTAAGCGAGTTTGATGGCCCTGAAATGATCGCAATGCCTGGGAGTTGAGCACGCATGCGTGCAGTCGACTCCGGACTGGGGCGAACCGTTCGTAACAAAGCGCTTTTTCTCTGAGCTCGGCCCCCATACTGCCTAGAATCCGGCTTATCATGTCGTTCAGGAAGGTGGGTCGCCCAAAACGTTCCCCGTGGGAGCGCGCAGACATGCCAGGAGGCATGCAGCTCGCTCCCGCGCCGCCCAAAGGCCGCACGCGACGTGAGACCGTGAAGCTAGCCAATAGTAGCACCGTGAAGAGGAAAATACGCCGCTAGGGCTCGCGCGGAACGGCCGACGCGGCCATGCAAGAGCGGCGGTTGGGCGCAGATTGGCCGAAAGAAGCGCAGATTGGCCGAAAGAAGACGGGGCTCACTGCGGACATTTTGAGCCTTATAATCTCTAAAGAAGGAGAGGGTGGACATGGCAAGGTGGAGCGGGACAGGCGCGCACCCAGGTCGCGGAGGTTGTGGAGCAGGAGGATGCCGTCGGCGAGTAGCAGAGCGTGTCGCCGTGTCACGGGGCGTATCTGGGCGCTGTACCTCTGCGAGAGCTTTAGCAAGAGCTCGTTTGCGTTTGTAGGTCACTGTAAAGCCGGAGTTGTGCGGGCGTGTTTGGCCGAAATGGTTCTGCCTCGGGCCAGCCTGGGCGGGTCCGGAGCCGAACTCCCGAACTGAGAGGAGTCGACGCGACCCTGCTGCAGTCCGGGCAAGCCGGCGATTCCTTGAGGTGGCTGCCAGCAGGAGTTTCGGCCTAACGGGCTCAACTACTTCTTGCTGGATTGCGATCAATCCTCCGAATGCTTCACCCGTTGATCTCATGTGGGGCGCCTCTGACAGTTACAAGCGGTTCTTGATACTAAGGCTGATCGGACGAGCTCGCCGCTGTGACTTTGTTCTGGCTGGCAGTGCTAATCTGCGCGCGGGCGCCGCCGCCTGCCGCAGCGGCGGAAAAACTTCGAGCCGGGAAACACTCTACTGCGTGCAGCCTTGAACCGTGCATGTGTGCGCTCACACAAAGCCCTCTGGGCCCCTGGAACTCTGTGCGCATTGTGGCATGCCTCTGCTGACGGAATCCGTCAGGATGTCTTTAACCGCTGCTTCCAACTTGGCACCAAGGGGCCGCTGTCTGCAGCTGGGCACACGCAATCGCTGCCTTGCTTCTCATGGGCTTCTGTTGGAGACTTCGCGGGGCGTGGTAGCACGAGAACAAGGCGGTTACAAACGCGGGCAACAGCGCCTTGATGGGTCAGCACTGGGGGGGGGGGGGTCAAGCACTCGGGTTGAGGAGGACGCTCTCGTCCCGGAGCATGGGACAGCCGCGTCACACGCTTGCGTCTCTCTGAAGAGTGCACACATGCTGCTGCTTAGAGGCACCTTCCATGCTCCGAATCACACATACCACGGCTCACTGCCCTCAAAAGCCAGGCGCGGCCTGCTGGCTCTAAGAACAGCGAGCCGTAGCCGGACAGGCAGCTGGTCAGCAGACATGCGCAAGGCGCCGGGGATTTTGAGCCATTCTAAAGGCAGGCCTTCCAACGTTCGTAGGTCGTCCAGGGTCAGGCTCTCCAGGCACTCAACATCAAGCCGCCGCAACGCGGGCAGCACTGCCCACGGCTCCAAGCGAAGAGCCAAAAGATCGCGGCCAACAAAGGGAGCAATGCGGAGGACCTGCAGCTTCGAAAGGCATGTCATCCAGCACATGTGCTCTGCGCGCAGCTGTATGTTGTTCCACTCTGAGACCTGCAGGCTCAAATGTATTAGATGGTCGAGCCCTGCACGCAGGAGATGGCCGGATTTTTGTCAGGAATTCAGCTCGCCTGCGGGCATGACATGCTTTGGACATATGTGCAAGCAATTCATGCGGGTGACATAAGGGCTCGCCTGCCAGGCAGCTCAGCGCAGCAAGCTCATCTTGATCGGTGTGCACATCGATGTGAAGGGCCTCAAGCCGCGTCAAGCTCTGGCGCACAGCGTCATCCTCCAAAAAGCGGCAGCCGTTCACTCTGAGCCGCGTCAGGCCCGTGAGCATGTGGGCGGCCCCTTCAAAGCTGGTCAACCTGCAGGCGAGCTGCGCAGCTTAGAGGTCTGGGAGGCTGTGCGGCCAGGCTCCAGAATGACGAGATGGAGGCGGGCCGGCAGTGGAGGAGGTCGAGCGCGGTCAGACTGGGAAAGCCAGAGAACGCCATTGGTAGGTTGGCACCAATATCCCCCCGGGCGAGGGAGAGATCCGCGACTCGGGTCAGGCCCGACAGCTTTGCCAAGCCCGCCCCGGTGATGGCCCAGGAGCTGAGTGTCAAAGATGTCAGCTGCACCAGGGCATTCAGCGCCTCGATGCCTGCGACTCAGCTTCACTCAGCCCAGCAAAACGACTGGGCTTGCAGATCATCAGGTGCCAGCATTTTTAGCTGCGACAGGCCGGCACCCACCGTCATCGTTCAGTGAAACCCCCTCTGCCCATTTCAGGTCGAGATGAATGAGGCTGGTGATTCCAGCTATCTGCCTCCAGTCGCTCACCGCCGTGATGAGGCTGCGGCTAGAGTTTGTGTCAGATGTTATTGACAGCTTGGTCAGCATCCTGCAGCGAGCAGCCCTTTGTGAGACCAGTTCTTGCATTCTGGGGCTTGCAACTGTATTATCAGGCAATGCAAATGGGCAAGCAATCCTCTGGAGCTCCAAGACGTTGCAAGGGGAGCCAGGAGTGCTCACCCACCAGAGAGGACCTCCAGCGGCAACGGCGGCATCTGCCCTCCAAATTAAAATCGATGAACATCGAGATCAAAGAGCGTGCTGCTGAGCCTGGCGATGAGCTGCTCGAAGGCCGACCACTGCAGCCGAACGTTACGCAGCTGAAGACGTCGCAGGCCGGTACAGCCGCCAGCAAGCTCAAGCAACAGGTGCGAAATTGGCCTCCAATGCCACCCTGTCAGGCTCAGCGTGGTCAGCTTGCCGAGCGGCTCTGTCCACTGCAATCAGCACACGGTCTTCTGAGGCCAGAGTCGCAGTGCTAGCCACCAACCTGCAATGGTGGCACTGCACCTTGGACGGCGCTGTGTCTGCAGTGAGGTGCGGTCCTATGGCCAGCGCCCGCAAGCCGGGCAGCTGCGTGACGACGGCCACGAGCATTGACAGCACGTCGCAGCCGCTGAGGTCGAGGGCGGTGACGCCCACGAACGACGCCCCAAGGTTGGCACGAAGCCACAAGTTGTCTCAAGCGGTGAATCTGGTGGTCCGCCGCAGCCTTTAAGCTCCTGCACACCTGCAGATGGACATCCCAAGCGTCAGGCATCTGCCCCACTCTCACTTGTATCTGGACCAGAAACAAGCAGACATCCGGTCACCTGGCGCAGCAGGAAGAGGTCCGCCCTATCGCAGAGGCCAATGATGCGCTGCAGCACCGATTGATGGCAGTCCGCGAGCGGGATGGCGTTAATCCGAGACATCGCGGCGCCCGCCCGCTCGCCCCTGAACTGAACTGCCCGTGCTCACTCTCTGCAATCCCTTTGTGGGGCGAACAAGGTGCCTCCAGGGCCACCTTCTTTGTCCAGGCTGGCATGCACTACTGTCACAAGCTGCAGAAGGCGTCACGCAAGCAAGAAGGCTGCTTCCCCATTCCTCTCAGACCGCAGTGACAGCCCTCGTGCTGCTGCAGGGCCTGCAACAGCTGGCCGCAGGGCCAACAGCTGGCTGCATGCAGCACCGGACTACTCTCCCGCAGCTGAGCCTGCTGCTCGTGCAGTCGTGCGAACGCAATGCAGCCAACCTGCAACGTGGCCTGGGAGGTCACTGCAGGCTGGACGGTTGGATTTCTCACAGTGTTGCAGCCGCAGGAGCTTGGCACAGACAGCTTAGTTCAGAGGGCGCATTTTCAGCGCCGCACGTCCGCGTGTGACAGCTCGGGGGCAAGGCAGGCATGCGCCACTTCAGCCCGCAAAATAAACGCTGTGCGCTTTGCAGCGCGCCAGCAGGCAGGTCACAGGGAAGCTAGCAGGGTGCGGCATAGGCATCTGAGGCGGCAGTGCCTGGTGCCGCCCGCCGCCGACGCCGCCGCCGGCTCCTGCGCCGCCGCCGCCGCCGCACCGGTATCTCGGGCTCGCAGTGCGACCCTATCCAGCACAGGACCAGTACCAGCGGGATGAAGCTGACTGCAGGGCAGGAGCACGAGGTCTCAGCAGCGCATCGCAGGCGGATGGCTTATACGCCGCGGGTGTTGCCGGGGAGGGGACCCACGGCAGCCGGCCAGGTCGTCCGGCCCCGAAGCTGCCGCCTTGACGACGAGCGGCTTGCCGGCCCCCGCCGCTGCTGCATGTGGCGGCGGTGGGATGGCGCGCGTCTCGTTGTCCGGCAGCCCGCTCTCGCCTGGCCGGGGCGCCGCGCAGTCGCAGGGGGCAGGCGGTGGAGGCTGCAGCTCCAGCCTGGCCGGCACGGGGATCGCGGCGGGCGGCAAGGCCAGTAATGTGGCAGGCGCCCGCTTTGGTGCCCGCTGCAGGGCCGGCACCCGGGCCTGGAAGGCTGCCGGTGACACGGGAAGGGACGAGGCGTCGGGAAGCGCCGGCAGGAGCGTGGTGGCGTTGCGGGGAGCGTTGCCGGGCGCCAGCAGCGGCAGGCGTTGGGCGCTCTGGACCACCAGCTCGACTGCGGAGAGGGCGCGACGCGCGGCCTGCGGTGTAGCAGTCAGTTTATCAAGGGCTGCCCACCACACAGCTGGGAGTTGGTGGGCAAGGAGGGCAGGCCCGCACCTGGGCCAGCTGTGCCGAGAGGAAGCGGCCGAGCACGATCGTCCAGTGGCGCACGAGCTGCACCGGCTGCCAGGCTGCCGCCCTGGCGGTGGCGGCGCGGGTGGCGGCCAGCGCCAGCTTGGCCGCGGACCGGGCGCAGTGCGCGGCCTGCAGTGCAGCAGCAGTCGTTCAATGCTGGGCGGGCGATCCCGAAATGTCCAGGCCCTGCGGGGACAATCTGAGGAAGCATGTCAGGGAGTTGGGCGACGCGACGGGCCCGCACCTGGGCCAGCCAGGCGCAGAGGAGGCGGGCGAGCTCGACCGTCCAGTGGCGCAGCAGCTGCACAGGCGGCCAAGCCACAGCCCTGGCGGTGGCGGCTCTCGCGGCGGGCAGCAGCAACTCGTTCACGAGGAGCTCGGCCGCTGAGGTGGCCCTGTGCGCGGCCTGCGGTGCTTGAGTTGCTCAGCCCATGGCGGCTCACGACGCCGGTCACCGTGTGGACACCAGGAGACTGGGGAGCGTTTGGGAGGGAGATGGCAGGGTCAGAGAAGCCCGCACCTGCGCCAGGCGCATGGCGAGAGCGCGGCCCAGCGCAGCAGCCTGGTGGCGCGGCTGCAGCCACGGCTCCGCGGCAGTCCTGGCGGCAGTGTTGGCGGCGCGGGTGATGGACAGCGCCGACTCGCGAGCCAGCTCGGCCGCAGAACTGGCGCGGAGCGCAGCCTGCAAAAGGCAGACGCTCAGTCGACCAAGATGCCTGAGGAGGGTGCGCTTGGGGTCAAGCATAGGGATCGTCGAAGAGATGCAGAAAGGACGGTAGAGAGCTCGCACCCGGCTCAGGAGACCGGCGAGCGCGGCGGCCTGGCTGCGCAGCGGCGGCGGAGGCCGCGTCCACGTAGCAGCCTTGGCAACGACGTCGGATGCAGCAGGCAGCAGCGCCGGCAGGCTCGCCGCCAGTGAGAAGCCAGACAGCTGCCAGCGGACCTCCTGCAATGCGAGTGCGGCTCCAAGTGTTCAGGCTGAGCAGGTAATGGCGTGAAGACTGCCGGAGCAGCTTGTGCAGAGGGGGCCTGACCTGCGCCAGGCCGTCGCCGCTGGACAGCACGAACGGGGGGCCCTGTGCCGCCGTGACCAGGGCCGCAGGCGCCCAGGAACCGAGGCTCGCGTTGCTCATGGTGATCGCAGCGTGGAAGGGTTGTACAGTCGCGAGGGGTGGCGCCATGGTCCCCGTGCCGGCGCAGTAGGCCGAGAACAAGGCCAGCAGGAAGAAAATGACGCCGTTGAAACTGGACATGGTGTCTGCAGCAGCAACACACCAGTAGATTCAGTATGAAACCAGTAAGGTAACAACCTCCAACCCCATGCGCCCGCTTGCTGGCCTCTGAGGCAGAGAGTCCCTCGATGCTTGCCGACTAGACATCACCATGCGAGCCGGGAACGGCGGAGCCGGCCCCGAGGCCGGCACGTGAAGTCACCATTGCCAGTTCAGGCAGTGAATATCTTCTCCAGTGAATTTGCCGACCCTGAAATAATCCCATTCCCTGGGAGTTGAGCACGCATGCGTCCAGTCGACGCCGGGATGGGGCGAAGCGTTCGTAAATAAGGCTCTGGTTACTAAGCTGGGCCCCCATAATGCCTTGAATACGGCTTTTCATGTCGTTCGGGGAGGTGGGGCGCCCGAAACGTTCCCCGCGGGAGCGCGCAGACATGCCAGGAGGCCCGCAGCTCGCTCCCGCGCTGCCCAGTGACCGCACGCGACGTGAGACCATGCCGATTGCCAAGAGTCGCACTGGGAAAAGGAAAATACGCCGCTATGGCACGCGTGGGCCGGCCGACGCGGCCATGCAAGAGCGGCGGTTGGCCGCAGATTGGCCGAAAGACGCGCCGGGACGGGCCACACTGTAGACATATAGACACTGAAAACCTAGACCTGACGAAAGGAAGAGCGCCCAGGCAAGGTGGAGCGGGACAGGCGCGCACCCAGGCCGCGAGGAGGGGAGTTGGCCGTCGTCGGCAGGTCGCAGAGCGAGTCGCTGAGGTCACGGAGCGTCTCTGAGTGGCAAGCCTTTGCAGCTGCTATAGCAAGAGCTCGTCTGCGCTTGTGAGGCACTGTAAAGCCGGAGTGTGCGGGCGTGTTTGGCCGACATGGTTCTGCCTCGGGCCAGCCTGGGCGGGTTCGGAGCCGAGACCCCGGCATCATTCTTCCATCTGAAAAACTCCAAGCGGCACAGATATCGCCACTTGATGGCCTCACCTCACTTTGTAGCTTCTTCCCTGCTGATGTTGCTGAGTGACCATGCTCGCAAGTTAATCGGCAAGCAAGCCGCAGCTCCCGCTTGCCAACGATGCATACGCCCGTCCATATCCAGCTTTACTTACAGGCGTATAAGTGCCACCTACCACTCGTGATTTTCCGGCAGCGAGGCGGCATCACCCCTTTCCACCGTCGAGCATGGCCGATGTGGGGGAAGCTAGCACTATCTTCTTTGTCTGCATTGCGTTGTTCCTCGGTCTCCTGACGCGCACTTTGCTGGCTTGGAGCGGTGTTCCCTACACGCTGCTCATGCTGGTGCGCATTTGTCACAAATTCGGGCGCTAGGGTGCGTACGAACTGCTAAAGTAAAACTGAAGCACGGCTGCAGGCATGGGGTCTGCTTCTGGGCTACGGCAACGTGACTTGGGCGTCGAACTGGCGCTTCTTCTCGCCGGGCACAGCCGCCTGGCAGAACATAGAGCCTGATGTCCTGGCAGCCACAGTGCTGCCACCGCTACTGTTTGCGGGCGCATATGGCCTGCCTCCTAAAGCGCTCACCAAGTGCGCGCCGCACATCGTAATGCTCGGCTGCGTGGGCGTGTTCACCGGCACCGCCATGACAGGTGCGTGCTTAGTCGTCTCCTGTGCGGTGGCTCACCAGGCAGACCACCAGGGCACACGTCCTGAATCTCGTTCCCGCTGTTTTCAGGTGTGCTGGTGCACTACGTGCTGCCTCACCGCTGGAGCTGGGTCCAGAGCTTTCTGTTTGGCGCCATCGTGGCTGCCACGGATCCGGTTGCAGCCGTCGCGTTGCTGAGGGAGGTGAGGCGATGCCAGTAAGCATGCAGCCATGCTCACTCCTTCCCACTCCTGAAACCCTGGTCCCGGCGCGCAGGTCGATGCGCCGCTGCACATCCGGGTTACAGTCGACGGTGGGTGCTCCGCCACTGCAGTGCTCAGGCCTCGCACAGAGAGACTGTCCACTGGGGGCCAGCGTGCAGACGCGAGCATGTGCTGCCCATGCAGGCGAGGCGCTGGTTGATGACGGCGTGGCCGCAGTCCTATACGCCGTCTTCCTGGTCAGCCTTTCCTTCCTAGCCCGCAGAAAGCCCCAGCCAGACACTGCACGACGGGCTGATTTGGCAGCAGAACCTGAATGTCATCTCGTGCATTCAGCCCGTCAAGCGGAGGCCAAAACGGTGAGCAGCCCGCGTGGCGCTGCAGGCCTTTGTGCAGGGGGAGGAGGCCGGCGCTGGCGAAGTCGCGCGCATCTTTGCCAGGTGGCAAAGCCATGCCTCACAGACCTCCTGCCCGGGCAGCTACATTGCCTGCACCGACTCCCTGCCCAGCTGGCCTGCAGGCAGTCACTCGGCGGGCCGGCAGTCGGCGTCGCGTTCGCACTGTGCGCGGTCGCCTGGCTCCGCTGCGCCCCGCCCAGCGTCATAACAGAGGCCGGCCTGCTGCTGCTGGCTGCCTACGCCTCCTTCTTTGTGGCCGAGGACATCTTTGCCTCCTCGGGCATCCTCGCGGCCGTCGCCTGCGGCTTTGCCGTCTGCCTGCTGGACGCGGCGTTCGGCCGCCGCGAGGCCAGGCAGCCCGCGCCGGACTCCGCCGAGTTAGTGTGGTGCGCCCTGCGGAGGGGCGCTGCTTTTCAGCATGCCGACTCGATTTAAGGAGGGTGGGACGAGTGAAAGAGGGGGTCGGGTTGTGCAGTGTAACACTGCTCATGCTCCGCAGTCTGGGCATTGGAGAGAATGGCTCAATACGCGTGTGGCCGCGCAGGAGCGTCATCGAGTTTCTGTTCAATACACTCGCCTTTGTGCTCAGCGGCGCCATCATCGCTGCCGAGCTGTATCTCGCCTTCAAACGCGGCTCCGTGAGCGGCCGAGATTTTGGCTGGGCCGTGCTCCTTTGGCTGCTCCTGCTGGCGAGCGCCCCGCTGCCCCAGCAGCCTCCCAGCTGCCCTGCTGCGCGCCGGCGGCCTGAGGGAGAGGTGACCGCCCGCAGGCTGTTCGTGCTATCAACTTTGCAGCTTTCTGGCCGATCCTGACCCACACTGGCCACGGCTTCTCGCTAGCAGAGGCCGTCATCGGCTGCTGGAGCGGCTTGCGGGGCATAGTCGGCTTGGTCCTGGCTCTGACAGTCCTCGGCTCAGGCACCGCCGGCAGCCCCGAGTACCGGGACCAGCAGTTTCTGTACATGGCATCGATACTGGTGCTGACCGTGGTGCTGCAGGGCGGCACCTTTCCCCTGCTGCTCCGGGTGCGCACGTGCTGCTGCTGCAGGCTTTTGACGCTCAGTCAGAGCCTCTTTGCTGACGGCTCGCTTTGCTTGTTGTGCAGTGCCTGGCGTCGCAGGTGGCGGCAGCAGAGGAGGCAGCGCAGCCGCGAGTACCTGCAGACGGCTCCTTGCCTGCTGCTTGAGCACCCTGAATTGCGGGCTCGCTGTGATTTGCTGCTACGCAACGCCGGTCTTTCGTGGCGGCGATTTAACGCCGCCGCTGACAGTGTCCTTGTCCTCTCGAGTCTTTCTACGACACGGCGCTTTCTTGCTCAATCGCGGGCCGCACGCCCGGTAACAAAAATGGCGGACGACGAGCCGCTGCTGCTGAATTTGTCGGCGGATGGCCCAGACATCCTCGCGCCGGCGTACAGCCGGGGCGCTGCGAGGCGGGAGAAGAAAGGAACCGGACGGCACTCGAACGTCAGACGCGTGAGCCGCCACCCGCTGCTCATAGTTGCCGGCCCGCCGTAAATTGCTGCGAATGCCGGCACTCAGCCTCGCTTGCAGGGTGGTTTGGCAGTCGTTTGTGGTATACACAATGTGCAAACAGCACGAAGATCGCAGTCAATTGAATAGCGTCCCGCGCATGCCCTCGCATGCAGGCCGGCGGCGGGCGGCGCAACATCGCTGGCAAGGGCCCGGCCCAGCAGGCACCTGCACGGGCGGCCGGCAGCCTGAAGGGCTACGATCTGGAGGCCATCGATGCTCCTGCTCAGACGACCAGCAGGCCAGGTCGGCCGGTGCCGAGCACCAAGGCCGGCGGAGCAGAGCGTGAGCGGAGGCAGAGCACGAGCGCTCAGCAGCAGGAGGAGCTGCAGAGGAGGACAGAGGGTGCTTTCCTTTGCTTAACATGCAGGGAAGGCCGCTCATTGCTGTCTGCACTAGCTAACCTCCACTGTGCTGCCTGCAGGCGACGCGGTCGACAGTGAGCCCTTCAGCCCCCAAGACCTGCTGCGCGCCGTCGCGCTGTCCATGCGCAAGGACGCCAGCCTGGCGGCAGAGCTCGGAGAGAACGCCGGTCTCGAGGAGGCGAGCTACTGCCCGCGAATCAGCCTGCTGGGCAATGCACATGGAGTATAGCCTGACTCAGCCCCCTCACTTTGGCAGGAGGAGGAGCCGAACGGCGTGGTCTCCTTCATGGACGAGCCGGCCGGCCAGCGGCGGCTGCCGAAGAAGCGGCGGCAGGCCGAGACGCCGCCCGAAAAGCCCGCCAAAAAGCGCAAGGGTGCGCCTCCCAGGCCACACGCGCCCACGTCAGGGACAGGCCGCATGCAGCACTGCTCCTTGCCTAGCGATCCAGAGGAGGGCGGCGCGGACGCATCATCCCTGCAGACGCCTCAGTGCGCGAGTGCTGGTTCCACAGGGCAGGGCCTCGTGCACCCAAAGGCGGGCGAGCTGGTGCATGCGTCCGCCAGCATCCCCGAGGAGCTGCAGGCCGTCGTCGCCGGCACCAAGGCGGCCAGCAGCTTCCAGCAGCTGGGCCTGGCGGACTCACTGGCGGCCCACCTGGAGAGTGCGAACCCTGACCCTCCCCTGTCTATGCCGCGGCAAGGGCAGGCCCACAGCTGCAGTGCGGGTTTCTCATCCGGCTGGCGGCGCAGGCTCGGGCTTCAAGGCTCCGACGCGCATCCAACAGCAGTGCATCCCCATCCTGCTGGTGAGTCTTTGACCACTGCCAGCTTAAGGGTCCATCTACAAAATTTGGTCGTTGTCTGAGGCAGTGTTGTCCGTGACAGGCTGGCAGGGACGCGCTTGTGAGCGCTCCCACGGGATCCGGCAAGACGCTGGCCTACTTGGCACCCATAGTGAACGACCTGCAGGTGACTGTCGCAACCGCCAGCGGCTGCCTCTGTTCAGCTGCTGCGGGCAATGCGTTTGAGGGCCACGGCAGGAGCACAGCGTTCGACACCTGGAAGTTTGCTTCATCTTGCCTGAAAGAACGCCCCCTGGCATCGCAAGCATCTCTGCACTTGTTCTCTGTCTCCGGAAGGAAATTTCCCCGAACAGCTGCACCAGAGGCTGCCTGCTGAACGCCTTTGAAGCTCCTCCTGAGCCCCTGCCGGCGCCGTGCTGCAGGGAGAGACGCCACGGCTGAGCCGCGGCGACGGCACCTTTGCCATCGTGCTGGCCCCCACGCGCGAGCTGTGCCTGCAGATCAGCGACGTGATGTCCACGCTGCTCAAGCGGTACCACTGGCTGGCACGCCCCCCTCCCCCGCTGCTGCCGGCCAGCGACTTGACTGCCGAGCTCTGACGCCCAGGCGCCCCGGCATGCCTCACTGCCCGCATGCTTTCCAAGCAGCAGCCTTACTTGCCTGAGGCAGGTTGGGTGTGCACATGCCTTTCTGTTGCCAGTGCTTCTGGCAGCAGCAGCCTCCTCGGCTTCCCTCAGCAGAGAGCAATGCAAGCTACAGCATCGCCCCGATTGTCCCTCTCGCCTGCTCCCACAGAGTCAATTCTCATCTTCTGTTTCAACCTGATCTTTGCTCCTCGATTCCTTCGATCCACCTTCCTTCCCTGTCCCTTTTTGGCGTTTCCCAGCTCTTGTTGCAAACTGTAATAGGTCGGAGCTAGGAGCTGGAAGGAGCTCTGGTA
>BHFV01000863.1:0-13495 GCA_003568905.1 Trebouxiophyceae sp. KSI-1
TACGTACACCGTGCCCTCACCGTGTTGCCCGTACCTCAGTGCCGGCCCCTGTTGGGACCTTGCCAAGTTGGCTTGGGTAACTCCTGCAATCAAAGTCCAAGTTCAAGTGGCAAAGTGCTGCTGCGCTCCGCCATAGCCAGGCCCGCGCAGTGCCTGGCAGGCGCTGCGCCTGGGCGTCTCGCGGCAGTCTAACGCTCGCTGGTCAGGCACTGCAGCCCAGCGGCAGCGCGAGTCAGGGGCTGGGCAGCCTGGTCGCAGGTGCGCAGGCCAACCCCTTGCAAGCCTTATCGTTAAGGCCCTGCCCAGCGTGTGGCGCACGCCTGCTGCTCGACGCGGTCCTGCGCCTGCTCCTTGGCTGCCGCCTGCCAGCCAACTGCGTGCCGGCGGCCCCTGCTGGTGGTGCCTCTGCAGCGCCATGCCAGTACTTGTCAGCGCCGTCAGCCCCTCCGTGCAGAGACGCCACGAATGGCCGCCTCCAGGGCCTCGCCTAGCGCCGGCAGCCACCTCAGTGCCGCTACAGCCGATCGACACCTGCTTGGCGTTTGCCTGGAGTGCCATAGTGAGGTGAAGCACCTTGGCAGGCAGCAGCACTGCAGAAATGAGGACCCTCACCCAGTGCCGCTGCCAGTGCTGCTGCCTCTCGCCAGCTGCGCAGCAGGGCGCGCATCTGCCCGCGCTCGTGCGCCGTCTCCGGTGCCTCAGCTGCCGCCGCCAGTGCGGCAAAGCAGGCGGCCCAGAGCCTTTCCGTGTGGCGGCGCTGGAAAGGCACCACCTGCACATCATTCATTGGACCCTGCATTGGACCCCTGCAGTTTTTCTTGGCCAGGCGCTCCGCAGCCGCCAGCAGCCTGTGGCCGCCACACAGCGGCAGCAGGGCGTTGTGACGCATGATTTGCCACACATGATTTGTCAATGCGGTCACTCGTTGGCAAGCCTTTTCTGGCAGAAAGTGGGCAAGAGGGCTGCCTCGTTCTTTGGTTGTCTCACACTGAGCCGCTGCCCTCTTGACTAGCAAGGTGCAGGGGCGAACATTGTCTTGTGCTTTCCTTTCTATGATTGTCCCGTTCCGTCCTCGGCATCCAGTCACAAACATATTCCCATTCCTCTGCTAGGACGCCATCTTTGCAAGCACCCACTGAAGCCACATGCCACACCCCTACTAGCACTCGAAAAGCATGCTTGGAGCTGACGGGCATGCACGCATGGGGCGATCGCTCGCGGCGACCCAGCGCGGCTGGACACGACCCGCGCTCTGCGCTCCATCAAGGCCTGGACGCGCGCGATGTCTGCATTGCCGCGCCTTCCTGGGCGCGGCCACCAGCCTGCCGACCGCGGCATCCGGCTGGCTGATCGCCGGCACCGTGCTGGCCGCCGTGCGCCTGGGCCGCAAGCAGGCCGAAGATGAGCGCAAGGCACAGCTGCAGGTCTGGGTGCAACACATGCCTGTCCAGGTGGTGCGCGTACGGCTGTCTGAGGCGCGCCAGGGATGGCGCAGGGCATGTCGCAGAGCGCCGTGGAGGCGGAGGTCCAGGAGATGCTGCGCCGCCGCGCCAGCGAGCTCAGCCTGGCCAAGCAGGCGTCCGAGGCCGCCGCGCAGCGGTGCGGGCCCTCACTGCCGCGGCCAGGCACACCGCAGAGACGCCTGTGTCCCGCCTTCAGCGATGTGCCGGCCCGCCGCAGGCTGCAGGAGGCCCGGCGGCGAGCGGCGGAGCAGGCGGCGGCGCTTCAGGAGGACAACCAGCGCCTGCTGGTTCGGCTCGAGCCACGCTCTCCGCCAATCCCGACTCGAGCACGCGCGCCCGCAGCCAGCCGAGCAGAGTGCGCGCCTGTCGGCAGGAGGCGGCTGCCAAGGCGCAGCAGCTGGCGGAGGCGGCCAAGGCGCGCGAGCGGGCAGCCTACGAGGCTCGGGAGGCTGAGCTGCGGGTGGAGCTGGAGCGGCGGTCCGAGGCTGAGCGGCAGGCGCGCGCGGAGAAGCTGGCTGCTGCCCGGGCAGCTGAGGAGCAGCGGCGCAGGTCCCTTCCCCCAGCCAGGCCGGCTGCCGCGATGGCTGCGCCTGCGCCTTGTCGCCATGCCACCCGGCGGGTGTCTGCAGGGAGGCTGAGGAGCGGCGGCAGCAGCTGGAGGTGGAGCGGCAGCGGCAGGAGGCGGAGCGGCAGCGGCAGCTGCAGGAGGCGTGCGAGCGCCGGGCGGCGGAGAAGCGGGAGCTGCGGCGCCTGGCGCAGAAGTTCGCGCTCGGCCTGGAGGGCAGCCTGCGCCTGTCCATCCCTCCCGAGGCGCGGCTCTGCAGGACTGGCCGCTCCAGCAAGCCGCGGCTTGCACCGGAGGGGCAGGGCAGCGCCTTTGAATTTCAAATTGATGCCGCGGATTGCCATTTGCCTGCTCAGGCTGTGCTGCGTGGCACATGCATCCGTTCCAGCTTCCAGCTCGCTGCGGCGTCTGCCTCCTCAGCGGGCTGTTGTTTGCCAGGCTGGCCACGAATGCAATCCCACGCGGCACGGCGCCCGCTGCAGGGCACGCAGACGGAGGGGCGGCTGCCGCGGGAGGCGCTCCTGGAGCTGGAGGTGTCCGTCGGCAGCCTGGTCGGCGGCACCGCGGCTCACGGCCCGGTCGCCTTTGACTCGGTGGACTCGGCGGCCGAGCAGCTCGACGGCGAGCTGGCGACGGCGGCCTACCGAGCCGCGGAGCAGTTTGCCGCGGCCGCCCGCCTGCAGAAGCTCATGGAGCAGGCGCGACTCCCTACTATTCTCGGAGATTTCGATTTTTCAAAATTTTTCAAAATTTCAAAATTTCAAAATTTTCAAATTTTCAAATTTTCAAAAATTTCAAAAATTTCAAACCGCGCGTGTCCCCCCGCAGGGCCCGCTGACCCGCATGGGCGAGCCCGAGCTGGGCCACTGGATGCGCTGTTCGGCAGTGCGGGCGGCGGCCGCCGCTGCCCCCCCCGCCAGGGCGCTGCTGGCGCGGTTCGCGGACCGGCGGGCGGAGCTGCAGGCCACCTTCCAGGCCAGCTTCCTCGCAGCTTCCTCGCAGCTTCCTCGCGTTGCTGCGCGTCACTTGCACCCGCCTGCACAGCATTGCTGCCGGCGAGGCGGCCAGGTTCCCATGCCTGGCAGCGCGCATGCATCAACACCGCATCTGAGGCTGTATGTGTTGCTGGCAGGCCCGCACGGTGCGAGGCGTGCTGCCGGACGACGACGCTCGCCGCACCGATGCGGTGCTGCGGCGGGCGGTCGCGGCCGTGGAAGGCAGCGACCCGACCGCCGCCCGCAAGATCCTGCAGGAGTTTGCGGCCGACGAGGAGGAGCTCCTGTGCCAGGCGCGGTGCTTGGCGGAGTGCCGAAACGAAGGAGCAAGAGGGCAGGGGAGGGCGGCGGCTGAGGCTGCAGGCGTGTGCAGGACGCTGAGGTGCCAAAGCATGTGGGCGCTGCGCTTGCGCTCGCCTTCTGGCTGGACCTGATGTGGGCCGAGCGACCGGCGCGGCAGGTCGCGGCTTCGCCCTGGTACGAGGAGGCGGCCAACCTCGCCAGCCAACTGCTGTGGGAGCTGGCCGCCGGCGCGCCCGAGGTGCGGGCCCTTTACCGGCCGCCGGCCCGGCCCGGTGGCGGCGGGAAAGCGCTGAGACATTTACGCGGCGGCGGCCTGCAGGACTCGCTGGCGCCGGCGCGCGCGCTCGTGGCGGCGGTCGTGCCGCCGGAGCACCCGATCGCGCGCTGCATGGAGCGGCTGGAGGTGGCCAACCGCTCCGCGCGCACCCGCGCCGCGCTGCAGGAGCGCGAAGAGCGGATGCAGGTGCGGTACACCTGAACGCGCACTTTTCTTCGCCCGCGTTGCCGGCGCGGCTGACACGCCGCGCGGCGCGCAGGCCGAGTTCGCGGAGCGCCTGGTCGAGTTTGAGTGGCCGGACCGCGAGGAGCTGGCGGCCGCGCGCCAGGAGGCAGCGGAGGCTTCGACGCCGCTGCCGGAGCGCATCTGGGCGCTACGCAACGTCGGCGCGACGCTCAGCATCGGCGGCGCCGGCGAGCGCGCCCGCGCGCGCACGCTGCTCGAGCGCGCGGTCTCGCTCAAGCGCGAGCTGGTCGGCAGCAAGGCGCATCCGGGTGTGCCCCGCCACCTTCCCGCCGCCGAGCCGCCGCTCCCCGCTCCCGGTGGGCTGCTGCAAGCCAAGCGTGAAATGCCGCTGCAGGCATGCTGCCTGAGCTGGACGCGCTGGCAACGGTGCTGGAGGCGAATGCAGAGTGGCGGGAGGACGCGGCCGGCATCCGCGCCCGCATGCTGCCCATCCTGGCTGGGATCGCCGAGATGTACGTGCAGCAAGGTGCAGCCCCGCCTGTACACTCCGCGCCAGGATTTGGACTGCCAGGAGAGTTGTCACACTGTCGATCACTCTCTGCTGCCTGTGGGCAAGTGGCAGCCGTCCAGCACCCCCAGCCGAGACGCCCTTCAGCGAGGCGCGGCTGTTGCAGGCGACATTGCCAGCGCGGTCGCGCTGCTGGACGGTGCGGTGCGGGAATACGAGGAGCTACTGGGTACCCGCCATGCGGGCGTCGGCGCTGCCACCAAGCGCTGGAACGACCTCTTTGACACGCTGGAGGAGGCTGACAAGGCAAAGGCGCGCTGCCTGCCTGCTTCCCAGGGAGTGCGTGGCTGCAGGGCGTGCATTCGTCGGCCACGGGCATGCATCATAGGCTGAGAAGCTTGCTGAGGCGGCCGCAGGTGGTGGCGGCTCGGCGGCGGGGCGGTGTTGTGCAGCGCGTGGTGAAGGCGTTCGAGGAGGAGGTCGCTTCGCAAAAGGCGCCCGGCAGCATGGAGCGGCACGAGGCCTGGAACGAGGCGGGCGTTGAGTGGCTGGGCAGCCTGACCTGATCGAGCTTCTGCGTGACTGCTGTTGCTTTCATGGATGCTTTGCACTCTTTGGCTTCAGAGAGAAAGAGAGATCAGCATTCGAGTACATCGAAAAGTTTTAGGCGTTTGGCCAGCCTGGTGTCCGTGCTGCGGTCCTTTATACAATGTACACTAGGAACTACTGAGACTCGAAGCTGAGAGGGGCATGCAGAACTCGCTGTTCAGGTTGGGCTGCTCGACAGCACGCCACTGTCGCTTCGTGCTTGCCAGCCAGCAGCAGCTGCAGTGGTTGCAAGCTCAGCCGAACGCTGCGACTGTCGGGGGCCGCTTGGCGCAAAGATGGGCGCTCCGTAGCCCTGATGTAGATTCATTGTCGTCCAACTCTCCCGCTGTGGCATGCAGCCGTCGTTTCAGGCAAGATGCGCGCGTGGCATGCAACCGTGCGATGCCTGCTCGCAATCGCGGTTGGAAAAGCGACTGAGCCAGCTGATTGTCTAGCAGGGGATTAAGCGTGCTTGCTAGCAGCGCTTCAGACGGTGAAGCGCTCAGGCTGGTCATTTACAGTCGAGACGATTGCCCCCTCTGCGACGGCCTCAAGGTGCTTGCTCTGCCATCCTGCTCCTCTATTGACCTTCACAAGACCCTCACACGCATCGCTTTGTATGCAGGAGAAGGTGGATTTGGCTATTGAGAAAGCGCAGTATCTGCAGTCTCCCCTGACGGGCGCGACAGTGGAGGCACCACCCGCTCCAGGCCTGAAGCTGCAGTGCTCTGCCAAAATCCGACTCATGGACATAGCTGAAGGTTTTTTGTTGTGCAGGTTCGGGACATCAGCACCAATCCCGAGTGGCAGGCGCAGTATGCGCTGACAATCCCCGTTCTGAAAGTGTGAGTTTCGTCCTGGCAACCTTTGTCTGATCTACTTGTCCACTGGTCTGACAATTACATCATGCATCCCTGCAGAGTTGCACCCAGCACTGGACAGGAGGTGGGGCCACCTCCAGCATTACACTGCTGTGACTCGACAAGCACAGCCTGACGGACAGCAGCGGCCCGGGTTTGTATCCTGCAGGTCGAGGTGAAGCGGGCCCCTCCACGTGCATCTTCCGACCGGGTTGCCCAGAACATTCTTGCGGCGCTGGAGGGAGCAGCCACGCCGTGAGGCCGCACGTCTGCTGTTGTCGGATGTCCCACCAACTTTGTCGGATGTCCCACCAACTCCTGCCTTCTTAACGATGCGTTCCTGAATACCTTGAGCTTTGGAACCGTTGCTATTCTGCTGCTGCTGCTCCTTCTGCTGCTGTTGCTTCTGCTGGCTTCTGGTTTCTGGCGTCGTGCTGACCTCAGTGTGACTCAGCACTGCCAAGCACCTTCCGCTTTTCCCACTCCCAAATCACGTTTTTTCTGTTTTCGGCACAACTTTGGGAGGCCGAGCATTTGTCCAGCGAAAATAAGCGCGCTGCTCCTGAACTTGAGCTGGACCGAGCTCTGCTGAGCAAAGATGCCGAGCCGACAAGCCAACGCTGCAGGTCCGCTCACGGAAGCACCGCCGATGGACGTCGTGTGTGTTTTCGATGCATGCAAGTCGCAGTGCCGCTGCTGCAGCTGAGCTGCCTGCCGTCGGCGTGCAGGTGCTCGCCGGCATGAGTGCCAGAATCAGGCGCCAATAGCTGCGCTGGCGACTGCGGCGCTGGCGTGTGCTTGCGCAGGGCTTCTGTCAGTGGTGAGGGGGCAACGCCGTCGGCTGAGCAAGGCCGAAGGTGCGCACGCCACCAACCCCGCCATCAGTGCTTCAAAATCGGAGTTGGAGTAGAATCAAGCTCGACAAAAGTGACTCTCTTTGCTGTAGAGAAGCTGGACAGCACCACTGCCGACCTGGCTGGCACGGCAGAGCAGCTGCAGGCAGCCGAGCGGGAGCTGCGGCGCAGCCAGGAAGAGTGCGAGGCGCTCAGGTGCTCCAAACCCAGCCGTCTGCGTGCACGGAAACTGGCTGCGGTAGACCCTCACTCACTGCCGTCTCGTGATGCAGGGGCGAGCTGGGCGCGTCGCGCAGTCAGGGCCTGCTGATGAAGCGCGAGCTGAGCTCCTCGCAGCAGTGCGCCTCCTGCTGCAAACCGTGCAGGAGCCGGAGCTTGCCGCTGTGCCATTGCATGCATGACTCACGCCGCTGCTGTGGGTGGCTGCAGGCGGCTGCAGAGCCTGGCGAGCGAGTTGGAGCGCTCAAAGTCTCGCTCCTCGCAGTCTCGCTCCTCCCTTTCGGACGACATGTGGGATTTCGAGTGAGCGCGGTGCACGCTGGCAAAGAAGGCCTGCTGCCGCTCACGTCTCTGCACACACACCTCCGGACCTGCTTGACCTTCTGAACCCCTGCTTGCGCCTGATTGCTTCCCCACATGAGCCACCAGCTAGAATGCGTTCCGCCGACACCTGCTTGCGCCTGTCTGCTTTGACTCAAGAGCCGCCTGAAAGGGGCACACATGTTGATTTGCCACCAAAGCCGTATCAGTGCGACGTGGACTCACGCCACCAAGAGTCCTGCATGGCAGCACACCGCCTCGCCTAGCAGAGCCAGCAATCGAGAGCCATGCATGGCCCCGGCGGCTGCCTCAAGCCTCAGCCAGCAGGCCTGCCAGGTAGGGGCTGGCAGCCGCCTGCTGCTGCAGACCATCAAACAGCCCCCTGGCCTTTGCGGCCGCCTCGGCAGGCGCCAGGCTGTCCAGCGGCAGCGCGGCAAACTCAGCCAGGAAGGCCCGGGCGGCGGCCGCGCCCTCCGCCACCTTTTGGCCGTCGTCGTCCTCGCGCTTGCGCTTCTGCCCGGCCTCCTGCCGCGGCCGGCAGGTAAGCAAATGTCAGGCTGTGTCTCCTGAGCAGGCTGCGCCGGGCGGCCGGGAGCTGAGGGGCAGCAGGCACACAGCAGCCCGGCCACACTCCGGCTTTGTCTTGCCCGCAAGCTGTCTTCCTGGCAGCAACGGCTCAGAATTGCATGCGATTTGCATGCAGCAGCAGCGGCAGCAGCAGTATGGCGATTGAATCCAAGGGGGCTTGGCAACGAGTCGAGGCGGCACCTGCGCCTCGCCTGCCGGCAGCGCGGCCGGCAGCTCCTCCAGCTCGGCCGCCTTCTCCTTGGCGAGCTGGACGACTTCGGGCGGGAAGCGCGCAAATTCGGCGACCTGCGACGCGACAAACGTGACAGTTATGCGTCAGTTACCGCCATCGACCAGCATCTTGGATGGTTTCCCGGCGTCACGTCCGAGATGGCTGCCAACGAGCTCCCAGCTTGCCTCAAACAGCTCGACGCATGAGGCCAAGCCTCCTTCTTCTTCAGGAAGGAGGGACGGCATCGACCGGGCCAGCCTCCATGGCAGGCGCGTTGCGCTCTGGCGCTAGCACCGGGCGTGTGTTCCCAACCAAGCAGGAAAACCGCGCCACACCTCGTCACTGTAGCAACGGAAATAGCCACATGTGCTGCCCTTGCTGGAAGCAGCGCCGGTGCAGGGGTCACCTGAATGCCGAACGACTGGTCGCAGGCGCCCGGTGCGACTTGATACAGCATCGTCAGCTTGCCGCTCGCCTCATCGATCGCAGTCCGCACATGCCGGTTGGCGACGCCCACCCCGCCCTGCAGCCCGGAAACGGCCAGGGGGGCTCTCCCACCAGAAACAGGCTTTTCGACACACCAAAACTGACACGACCCACGCCGCCCTGCAGCCCGGAAACGGCCAGGAGGGCTCTCCCACCAGAAACAGGCTTTCCGACACATCGAAACAGACAGGAGCCGCAGCTGTTTGCGAGTGGAGCTTCCGATTGTGAAGGTCTGCCCACAGCAGGTCGCGGCGGCCTGGACGGCGGTGGCAGTGCTCCCAGCGTGCCTTGCTGCCGCTGCTGGCGGACGCGAGCAGGGGAGCCCGAAGCCACGAGCCCGACCGATGCAGCCCCCACTGGACACCCTCGCTCCACACTCAGGAATCTGTTCATGTTCAGTTTCCAGAAAAAACTTGGGGAAAAGACTGGACAGGACGAGAGTGGGTCAGACTCGATAACAAGCCGCACACGTGACACTGCCCCTGACACTCGAGCAGCGGGTGGCGGGCGCGAGCGCGCCTGCAGCGCCGTCAGCTCGTGGAAGTGCGTCGCGAAGAGCGTGGGGCAGCCGACCTCCTGCATCAGGTGCTCGCTGATGGCCCAGGCCAGGCCAAAGCCGTCGTATGTGGAGGTGCCGCGGCCGAGCTCGTCGATTATTACCAGCGAGCGGCTGCTGGCGCCCTGCCGGCGCGGCCGCGCGGGTCAGCACGAGCCGTGACTGAAGCGAGGATATGAGTAACGACGATCATTAGGTAGATTGCTCAAGTATAGGACTGAGAATGGGACTGAGATCAGGATGCGGATAGGGTCACGGCCTGGGGCTATTGGAGCCCTGCCGGCGCGGCCATGCAGTCGGCTGGGTCAGCAGCAGCCGTGGCTGCGGCACCCGTCCCCAGGGGAGGCCCCAGCAGCATGAGGCCCAGCAGCCGGAGCTGCTGCCGGTGCCACCGGGTTGGAGATGGAGCGACTGAAATGTAAACGCAGTCTCCTGGCATCCCAACATGCCAGGGAGCACACGTTGTTCGATGCTGACGAGTGGACATGCACTGAAAGGCTGGCATGGGCGCCCGCACTCGTCGCTGCTGCCCTCGACCCGCGTGCAGCTCCTCATCCCCGGCCCCTGCACTGCTCCAAACCGGCCCAACGGCGACAAGCAGACGTGAGCCGCAGCAGCAGGCATGTGCCCCCCACACCCCTGGTGGCTGCCCTGCTCTCGGCAGCCGCATTCGCCACCTGCCCGCCCTCCTGCTCCCAAAATCTCACTCCAAGGTACCGAACCCCGGACGCGAGCGCCAGGCTGGCAGGCAGCGTGCCTTGAGGATGGCGGCGGTCTCCAGCATCTCGGCCATGAAGGTGCTGACGCCCCGCAGCTGGCAGTCACCCGCGCCGACGCGGGCGAAGATGCAGTCGCGCACCGCTATGGCCGCGCGCTCGCACGGCACGAAGCAGCCGACCTGAGCCATCAGCACGACGGCGCCCACCTGCGGGCCGGAAAAGCGGGCACTCTGGGTGTGCAATGTTGGGAATTTTGGGGTCCTTGCCTTGTTTCGTCACATCCGATGTTGTTCCTGACTGCTTTAATTCGTTCGATTTCCAGGGATCTTTCCTTTATCCTGTTTCAGTTGTACATGTTTTTTTTTTGCTTCATTTGATGTTCACAAGTTGGGATGAGGGCAGGGTCGATTGCTGCGGGTCAGATGCGGCAGCACGCTGCCGCTGCCTAGGGATTGCTGAGGGCGGGGGCTGGTCTTGCAGGTGAGAGGGTGGCTGCGATCAACCAAGAATGTAGAAAAACAGCGGTCAGGAGGTCACGGCTGGGTGCTCGCCCACATGTTATTGCAGTCGCAGATAGCGGCAGCAGTCGTCGATCCATCGCCCAGCAGCTAGGGTGCACGGTGCGGCATGCAGCGCTCCGCCATGGGAGAAAGGCGCTCCCCTTTAGACCACTTCTGACAGGGAAACCAAGGCTGGCCCACGGCTACCCCGGCTTTTGTGTCATCCAGCCAGGTGCTGACACACACAAGAGGCAGCTGACGCATCTGGCCCAGTGACAGAGCAGGGCGGCCGCGCCTGGCGGATGTAGGTCGACTTGCCGCCCATGTTGGGCCCGGTGATGACCTGGAACCATGACTCGCCCTTTACTAAGCAGCAGTCATTGGCGATGAACTCGACGCCGTCCTGCGCCTCCACGCACGGGTGCCTGCCGCAGCAGCAGCAGATAATGCCATCAGAGACACGACTTCAGGGGGGAGACTCTCCAGCTTGTGTCTGCCCTGGCTGGGTCGCGCCCGAGCGCTTGGGGCTCTCGGCTGGCAGCGGCTGCAGCCCCCCTTGACCTCCTTGCCGGCGTCAGCAGGCTCCCAAGCCGTGCAGGGAGTGGTAATTGGCCGCCCGGCATGCGGGGGGCGCAGGTCACTACCGGGTCCTTTGACACCTGACCCAGCCGGCAGCAGGGCAGCAAAGCCCCAGGCGGCTGCTCCCTGGCCTCACAATGCAGGCAGCAACCTTGGAAACATCTCGTAAATGCGAGCCTCAAAGCATCTTTGCGAATGCGCACTTCGTGCCAAACTCTGCCATTATTTGAGTCGATTCCCACATCATTGTCACCGGATGCCCGGGCCAAATCGCTGCTCTGGAAAGGCTCCGAGGCACCCAATGGCTACGGAGGCGTGCCTGCAGGCAACCAGCTCCAGGCGGCCGGCGTCGCCCGGCAGCATGTCCGGCCTTACATACGGCAGCGGCGCCGCCACCGCGAGCTCTGCAAAGCCCGCCAGCAGGTCGAGCTCCGCCAGCAGCGCCGCGACCGACTGCCAGACCTCGCAGAACGTCTGGGCGACGCCGACGACCTGCGGCGTCAGTTACAAGCCGGCGTCAGTTACGATTGTGCGCGTCAATCAGGCACGGCAGGCGGAGGTGCTCGCTCGTGACTGGGGGCAGCAGCGGGCCAGCGACTGCTGCTCGTGCTGTGGCAACTGCGGTGAGCGTGGGCTGCTGCCATACAGGCATTGCCCGTGCACTGCTGCTGCCAGGCTGTCGCTCCTGACACCCATCTTCCCAGCAGCATCCTGCCAACTTCTGTTCGGCTTCCTGGTTGCTTTCCGGCAGCCTGTTGTTTTGGTCCGTGGTGCCTTCGTCTTCGTTCCCTCAGGCTTCCCAGCAGCTTCCGCAGGGGCAGGGCGCGTGCTTGCCTCCTCGACCAGCGCCTGCTGGCACGAGTCGTAGCGGCGGGAGAGCGACTGCAGCGCCTCGGCAGCCTCCCGCAGCTGCTTGTTGGTGAACTTGGTCCCGTCCTTCCGCGTCTCCAGCAGCGTGTAGCGGCCGGCCTGCAGCTTCTTGCGCACCTTCTTCTCCTCCGCCTGCAAGTAGTCACAGGCGTCTGTCAGCCTCTTTCCCTTCCACAGGCTTGCGTCTCGAGGGGTTCGCATGCATGTGCGATGCAGTCGCAAATCGACAGCGTGGCGGTTGAGGTTGTGTTGCAGGCGGCCAGTTGCAAGCGGGGGAACAGCAGCCTGGTCATGCGGTGGTGCAGGGCCTTCTTCTAGTCTGCCACAAGAGCAGCAGCAGTCGTGTTTGGGATGCATGCCGCCGCGCTGCCTCCCAGGAAAGCTTTCAGAACAGGAAGGAGGGGGGTCAGGGGGCTGACAGCAGTGATGCGCATGCAGCGGGTCCGCGTCTGCGCCGTCTTTATCCACTCCAGTCGCACACTCTTGTCCAGGACGAGGCCCAGGTCGGACGCGATCTCCTCCGCGATCTCCGAGATGCGCGACTCGGCCGCCTCCTTCTCGCCGCTCAGCTCCTGCGGCATAACTGCCGTTGTGTAAGCGCCTGCGCTATCTAACCGGCTGACAACAGCAAGCACGTGCCAGAGATGGGATGCTGGACTGCCTAGCCGGCGAGTTGAACACATTCCGCCGAGTCGGAATGTGGGTCCATCTAGGCGCGTGCTGCGTGCTGGCCCACTTGTAACTCCCGCAGGGCTCGGGGCCACGCGCCTGCAGCCCCGCGTCGTAACTCGCGCAGATGAGGTACTCGTCCGGGATCCTGTCCAGGTCGATGGCCGCCTCCAGCAGGTCCTCGAATTTGGCCAGGTGCTCGCCGTCGTGCGCGGTCGCCAGCACGTCCGCGTACCTGAGGCGGCAGTTACACATCAGGAGTTACAACCTGCTGCCGGCAACCACGAGGCCAGGCCAGCAAGCAGACACAGGGGAGTGCTACGTCTTAGACTCAGCCAAGCTGCTCGATACAAGGAGCGACCCTCCCTGCCTTCGTGATGGGCGGCAGGCTCCTCAGGGACCTCTCAGCAGCAGACCGTGAGCCCTGCGCAGCTGTGCTGGGGTGCCACGCAGCCGCCGTGCCTCTGCCCCACATCGGGCTTCAACCGGCAGCTACGCCTCACTGCACAGAATTTGTGACCGGGCGTGTGTCTCACGGGAAATGCTCTGCAGTCTGGATATCATTGACGCTCGGTCACCAGTGCCTAGTTCAGCCAGAACGCCAGGATCTCGCCGCTATAAAGACAGAGGCAGCAGTGGGAGCCCTGCCTGCTCTTCAGCAGCGCCGCGTGCGGCCCGCCGTGCTCCCGCAGCGCCGCCTCTATCAGCGGCAGCTTGGAGGAGGCACGGTACAGCTGGCACAGGTCCGCCAGGCTGGCCTTGCGGCGCTCCAGCTTGCGGGTCAGCCGCTCGATGTCCGGCAGGCCTGCGGGCAGCGGCTCTGTGTTACTGACAGGGTTCTGCAACTGACACAGTCACAATCGCAGTCGTAGCCACAGCTCAGTCATCGTGCGTATGGGACGGAAGCGCGGCGGAGCAGCTGCTGCTTGTTGCTGCTGCAAAGCTTCAGCGTCAGTGGCCAGCGCGTCAGCAGCTGCTGAGGCAGGCAATGGATGGCCAGGCCGGGCCTCTGCACTGCCAAACACACGCGCGCAGCCAGCAGGCTGCACTGCGCAGCTGCCAGGCTGTCTGTTCTCTCACGCAGGCCCCGGCTTCTTTGGCATCGCTTGGCGTTGGCTCCAAGCGAGCCAGCAAAGGGTCAGAAATGAAGAAGAAGGGGGGGGGGGGGGGGTAACCGC
>BHFV01000864.1:0-13634 GCA_003568905.1 Trebouxiophyceae sp. KSI-1
CCTGCCGCTCCCAACGGGCACACGCGCACTCAGGCAAGCCAGCCCTCCAAAGTGTTGGAGAGGCGCGCCTGCGGCCGTGAACTCGGTCGCCTTGAAGTAGACCTGAGGGTATGCGGCCAGCAGGCGGTGCTGGTGCTCCAGCAGCATGGCCAGCACCCAGGCGTTGTAGTAGCGGAAGACGCGAGCGCGGCCGAGGAAGGCGCTGCAAAAGGCGGCCGTCGAGACGGCGACCGGGATGTTGTCCATGCACCGCTGGTGGTCGCCCGCGTACGCCATCCAGGTCGGGGCCGTGGGGAAAGCGACCTTGCCGATTGGTAGTTCGATGCCAAACGTGAGCGCGCCGATGGGGCTTCCGCGCAGCTCCGCAAGCTTGATCAGCTGCGCAACAATCAAGCCGCGGTGAGCATCAGGCGCCGCTGGGCCAAGGCCGCGGCTGCGGAGAGCCGGGGCCGGGGCGCACCTCTGCGATGTGCTTCTCGGCGTCCTGGTCCAGCAGCTCGTAGCTGTCCGGCAGCAGCAGCAGCACCTCGTTGGAGGAGGCGTTGCCGTTCAGGCAAATCGGCTCCCACAGCGACAGGGCGGACTGGTCCTCCTTGATGGGCACCACCTTGACGACACCCGCCTGCTGCCGTGCTTGCTCCAGCAGGTCTTGGTCCGCCTGCGACACAGGGCCGCGCTCAGCTGCCGCGCACGGCAAGAGGCAGACCAGAATTTGAAGGCGGTGGGCTTGCGACAGGCTGGCAGCGAGCAGCAAGTGGCGGTGGCCGCGCCTTTTTGTTCGCCTCCAGCTGCTTGCTGAAGTTGGCATGGAAGTCGAGCCACTTGCGCTGGCCGCTCGTCATGTCTTCCGTCAGCTGCACCGTCGTCAGCGTGCCGCCGCTGAGCACAGCCTCCAGCTTCTGGGCGAGCGCGTCCGGCGTCATGTCGCGCACGACCACCTCGTCAAAGCGCTTGTGGTCGAACAGCTCCAGCACGCCGCCGGCATCGAACGCGAGGAAGGGGATGGCCTTGACCTGTTGCATTCGCAGCGGGCACTGCTCAGCTCTGGCTCTCTGGGCGGTGGCAGGCAGCTCAGCGGGCAGAGCAGGCCTGGCAGGGAGCCGGGCAGGCAGCACACCGCAGCCTCGGCGACCACGTAGGGCATGTTGTCAATGTAGGAGCAGAGGACCAGCAGTATGCCGTCCATGGAGATGATGTCGAGCGCCTCCTCGCGCTTGATGCCGATCTTCAGGTGTGTCTTGATCTTCCAATCCGCTGTCTTGGCGGCCAGCCACTTCTTTGAAGGCACCTGCGCAGCCACGCCTGGCTCGGCGACTGCCCCGAGGCCAAGGCCTGTGGAGGTCTGCACAAACGAGCAGCTGGAGGCGGCGGGCACACCATGTCGATGACAGCCTCGGGGCCCACAATGTAGACCTCAAACTCGCCATCCACGACGCTGCTGGACTCGGCCTGCAGCTGGTCGAGCGCCTCCACGAAGAGCTTGATGCCCTTGCGCTCCTCCAGGCGGCCAAAAAAGGCGATGCGCCAGACCTGCCGCAGCGTTTTTGTCAGGCGCCGCCGGTGCAGACTGCATGGCCGCCATGCGGGAGCCGGCCCAGGGCCGCGCCTTTTTCTTCTGAATGGGCGTGACTGCGTGCTTCTCAGCATCGGGGATGACGTTGGGGATGACGACGGTCGCGTTGGGCAGCGTCCAGCCGCGCTGGCGCAGGTAGGAGAGCATGTAGTTGGTGGGGCTGATCTCGATGTCGTTCAGTGCGTTGGCCAACCGCTCCTGGCCGTCGATGCGCAGCGCGCCCACGTCCATGGGCCGATTCATTTCTCCCAGTTGGCTCCACACATGCCCGCCGTGCGGCTCCACTGCAATGCGCAGGCCCGGGTGCAGCTGGCGCAGATGGTTGGCCATGATGACGCCCTCAAAGACGCCGCCCCACTCATGCCCGTGCACCACGTCGCACCTGCGGGACCGGGCGGGGCAGGTTCTCAGGCCTAAATTGCTGAGAGCTGCGATCTGGCGTTCAGCCTGCACGCCTGTCACATGCATGTGGCAGGTCTGCCGGCACTGGCTGGTGTGGCATGTGGCCGGCTCCACTGGGGCGCACCGGTCTGAATTCTCCCTCAGCCACTCCAGCGCGGCGTGCGAGATCGCCTCGTACGGCGAGGCGTCGACCACCTCTGGGTCAAAGTGGTGCTGCGAAAGGCACTCAAACCGCAGGTTGGCGCGCGAGTTCAGCGCTTGAGCCTCCTGGCAAACTCGCGCCCGCTTTGTGACTTGCAAGAAGGTGACCTGCGCGGGGCAGGTGACAGGCGTCAGCGGCATTTGCAAGCCAGCTGGTACGGTCTGGCCAGCACGCCAGGGAGGCGGGCCGCACGTTGAGGGCAGGCTGCTTGGCCAACACCGCTGCCAGCAGGTGGTATGCAGTGGCCGTGCCGCCAGCACTCTTCAGCCCCCAAAAGTCGGCGGTCATGATGCAGACGCGCAGCCTCCGGTCGCCAGAGCTGCTGGTGGCGGCTCTGGAGGACGTCATTGTAGCCTGCTCATCTGCCTCGTCCGCCTCCTCCCCAAGCAGCTTTGGCACGACCTCTGCAGGCATGTCGGCCTGCGACACAGCGCCATGGTGAGCCACTGACGCTCTGCCGCATGCAGCTTGTGGCATCGCGCCGCGTAGTGAGGCAACAGAGGCGCGCACCTGCAGTGTCTTCGGTATCTCGCCCTTTGACTTTGTGCTGCCGGCCAGCTGCAGCAGCTGGCGGTCGTGCGGCAGGCTGCGCTGATCTGAAGCGGCAGCATCGCTGCACAGTAGCCAGAGCAGTGCCAGCGACGGCCAGAGCACCCTCGCTGACCTCATCCTAGGCCAGCAGCAGTTGCGCGTCCACCCTCATGCACCGTTTCTCGAGGGCCAAGGGCCTGCATGCAAGCCAATGTCTCAGCATGTGGACCGAACTGATCGCCAACGGTGCCAGAGAGCCTAGCTTTCCTGCTACAACACCAACTAGCCCACTAGAGACGCTACGATCGCGGCGCGCGTTCGCGCGTGGGCCGGACCATCCGCAGGGCGACCCTTTCGCAGGAGATATGCTGTCGTATCAGCAACACACTGCCGCTATTCGCGCGGAACGAACGCCGGGACGCAAATGACCTTGAGCATGCACACGAACCGACCTCCCCCTCCCACGCGGCCCGTAGGCAAGCTCCAACGCGCACGCCTGATCATGCTAGCGATAGTAAATCGAACGCGATCAGGACGACGCTGCAGCGGTCGGCGCGCGGCAGGGAAGAAGGAGGACCGGGGGGAACTGTGCCTGAGGAACGCGGCGATGCCCGGCTCAGTTGCCCCGCTTCAGGGCGCGCCCCAGGGCTTAGGGAGTTGCAGCTAGAATGTGCTTCGAAATGGCAGCCCCTCGCGACCCGCTGCGTCGCGCCCGGCTCAACGGCTCCCGCGCGCCCCAGCGAGCGGATGTTGCGCGACACTCGGGGGTGGCCGCGCTCGCCCGGCTGGACGCTTCAGCGTCGCTCGTGACAGCAAGAAACTCGGACCTGGAGAGGCCGGGGGGCCCAGTCCGGCAAGATCGGCGTCGTTTCCCCGGCCAGGTTGTGATCGCGGCCGAACAACGAAATCAAGCCCGCAACGAGCCAATGCGGCTCCGGAGGAAGCTTAAGCGCCGGGCAAGCATCGTGATTCTTGTGCCGGGCAAGCACGACGCAACCAGCACTTCCTCCGCCGCGCGATCGGCGACCTGTTTTGTTGCAACGCGACAAACACGCTCAGAAAGCTACTTCGGAGCCGTAGTATCCAGCACGCAATATAGAGTATCCAGCAAGCGATATAGAGATGGTGCCTGAGGAATTTACGAACAAGACAATCAGAAAGCGCCGCAATGTCAAGTTCGCGGGGTAATCTCTGGTCCCATGAAACGTGTTATCGACAGACCGTGTTAATTCGAAAGCAGCTGCGCAGGGCGGCTAGGAACCCTCGTCAGCCGAGCCCCAGCAGGCCATCACGCGCCGCCATGACGCCCGCTAGGGGGCTGGCCACTGCTGGAGATCTGCAGACGTTCCAACCCATGCGAAACTGATCTGCTGTTAGAATAATGGACCATTCAACAGTAAAAAAAGTCCATGTGAGCGGAAATTCAGATGGAGGCAAGTCGCCAGTGACGGCCACATTTGACCGTGGCGCATGTGAGTGTCTCACGCTCGGAGAGCCTGGTCGTGCTGCGGCCATGCTGCGGCCCGCAAGGAGTGGCTTCGTCCACGGGCACGCGCTCTGCTCCGGTGCATGTGACGCGTGCTGCGCCCAACCGTCAGAGTACATCCCCTTGCCTGTCGAGTAAAGTCATGCTTGTCTGAACTGATCAGTCACGTTGAGGCCGCGGCGCCAACCGTCGGAGTGCATCCCCTTGGCCGCATGCGTCCAGGCATGACTCCTGCCTTTGCTACCGCCTGCAGCCGCGTGGACGGGCAGCAAGTCCGCGCAGGGCTGTTCTCGCCATCACGGTGTGCCACCTTGCTGCCTTCCAAGCTCAGCAGGCGGAGATGGACGGGCCAGCCGGCAGCCCAGAAGGTGGGGGACTGGTACAGGCTCGGTTTGACGCAGGTAGACGTCTGCAGCAAGTGTCTCACCGTCAGTGTTTGTGCAGCCTTCACGAGACTCTTCTGAGGCAGCAGCCTATGACGAGTTTGAGCGGCTGCTGGGCGGCGGTGACGATCCCACCCGGAGGCAGCCCAAAGCGCAGCCAGAAGGCCAAGCTGGCAGGTGCTACTCTGGCTTGCGTCAACCACGCAGTCCCTCTCTGGTGACAAACACGGCATTGTTGGACGCCGTCTGCTGCCCGCAGGCCCGCCGCCCTGCCCACTCGCGAGGCAAGCCACCGGGCGCGCGCAGAGCGCGAGCTGGCGCGCCGCACGGGCGGCCTGTTCCTGCGGCCTGACCCTCGCGCGCCCGCCTCCCTGCGCAAGGCCAAGGAAAAGGTGCCCTCTCTCCCCCATGCCGAGACTCAGGGGTCCAGCAAGCGGCAGCGTCTGTGGGCCATGGCCGCCGCAGAGCTAACCGGCCTGCTGCCCTGCAGTACATGACGCCAGAGATGGAGGCGGCGCGCGAGCAGGCGCTGGCGGAGCTCATGGCCGAGGCCGTCGCGCCGCCCAAGCCCGCGCAGCCGCAGGCACCGCCGCCCGCACTCAGCCGCCCCTCCCGGCCGGGCGGCTTCGACGAGGTCATGCCGCAGCGGGCCGCCCGACAGGCAGCGCCGCCGCCAGCCCCGGCCAAGCCGCCGCCGACCCCCGCGCTGGCTGCGCCGCCCTCGCGCACAGCCGAGGCGCTGCGCGACCGCATCCGGGCGGTGCGCTCCCTCATGATTTCTCCCTCTCTTGGGGTCACCAGGCTGAGCCAGCCAAATACAGGACCGTGATGCGATCGGGCAGGCACCAAATCAGCCAGGAACGTCAGGGCTCTCTGCCCCGCACGCGAATTCTGTCTGTCGTGCTTCTCGGCCAGCTGCTAGTAGTACACACACGCTGCGCACACTCGCCCGGCCTAGACTACTGATGGCCGGGTGAGCGAGGAAACAAGGCGGCTCGGGCCGTCAAAGAGCTCATTCAGTCGCCTCCGGCCTTCTGCGCCTTTTTCCGTTATCAGCCGCAGCTCGGGCAGCGTGAGCAGCTTGATGTTGACCAGCAGCACGTCCGTCAGCGGCATGTCCTCAATCTTGCTGGGCACGCCTGCGTGCGCCCAGCAGTCTGGGGTGTGGGCGCTGGGGCCCCAGCTTCGCTTCGCAGGACAGCGGGCAGCCGCCTGGGTGGTAGCTCGCCTGTGCCACCCTCTTGGGCAGCGTCCAGCAGCCCCAGCAGCGCGCCCACGCGACCCGACGAGTTGACGAGATTTCGCCGGTGCTCCTCGGGCACCGCCTCGTTCACGCCCTCTGCCTCGGTGGACAGCAGTTTCATGTCGTCCATGATTGCGCGTATGCCTCCGTGGCCTGCGCTTTGCAAGCCGGGCCGCTTTGGCTCTCTGCTCCCCCCATTTGGCGGCCGCAGGGCTGGGCGCTTCCCCAGGGTGTGGGCGCGCTCCTGCAGCCAGCTGACTGACGGTGTACAGCAGCTGGAACTGCCAGGACTTTTTGACGTCGTGGATGGTCTCAGCTATCTCGCCGGCGTCGGACTCGATGTAGAATTCGAGCCCAAAGCCGTTGATGTTCCCCTCTCCTGCGGGCAGTGTTTACATTCAGCCTGCCTCTTCTGTTGGAGCACCAGGCCGGGCCGGCATCTCCCAGAGAGCACCCCTCTTTTCTTGGGCGCCAACTTCAGCGCTGCCCGCTGCCTGCCAGCTCCTCGTGCTGGTAGAGTCCCCGAATGCCTCAAAGCGCTGGCTTGCGCGCGACCCTCCCGGCAACGCGGCCTGGAAGTGGGGGAAGCACCCAGCGTCACATCATCGAACGGGTCGGACAGGCCGTCACTGACTAGCATGACGTTGCCGTTTGGCCGTCGGATGAGGCGGAAGCTTTGTCGCAGCGCGGGCCACTTTGGGCCGCCGCTCAGCGCCGGATTCACCAAATGGCTCAGCACCAGCGGCTCCAGGGCGCCTAGCGACTCCCAGCACGCTTCGCGCGCCTTGCCGCTGCGCTCTAGCAGCTCCTCTAGCGACGCGGTGCTGCGCGGCTGGAAAATGTTCAGAGGCTGCAGGTAAGTGTCCGCGTTCTGGTACCGATTGGCGCCGCAGCAGCCGCAAAGCAGGTCACCGACACCCATCCCGACTCTACCGACCGCGCATTCGATCCAAAACCGCTCTGACGCTCTCAGGCAGCTCGGGGTCGCTAGTCACCTTCCCATCACACTCTGAACTCGGTGCTCAGCTGTCATTCTCTAAAAAAGTTTAACGACTACCTGTGGGCTGGCAGACTGCCCAATCGGAGGAAGCGGGGCCAGACGCAGCCCAGCAGCGGCGGTTGCGGACACAGCGACTCATGGCGGACGCGTACGACGACCTTCTTGGCCAGGGTCCGCTCCCGCTCTTGCCGGGAGGCAGAACGCTGTTTCTGCACGCAGGACTCATCTGGCAGCCTTGCAATGCAGGCTTCTCTCAGGACGAGGTGGTGTCTATGCTGAAGGCTGCAGTTGCCGATCCAAAGCCGGCAACAGACGTGGACCTCGCCGTGGGCCTTTCCGCGCGCCCAGCCTACAGGCAGGCAAGCGGCTCATATCTTTCCTCCTCAGCAGTTCTGTTGCGACCAATATGTAAGCTAATCCTGACCTTTTCGCTGTTATGCAGCCTCAGCCAGGAAAGCCTTCCGCGCCGCCGAGCACAGCAGCGCCGCAGCCCGTTTTGGGCCGGCCACCCAGGGGCACGAGTCTGGACAGGCGGGCAGCCGCCAGACCTGCTGCAGTGGAGAAGAGAGAGGCGCCAGCAGCGCGCCCTCTGCCTCCCCTGGCCGGCCGGCCCAAGGCGGTCGAGCCGGACCCAGAGCCAGCCGCACCCGGAGCAGCGGAGGAGGAGCAGTTGGTGCAGGCGCCGCCTCCTTCCCCTGAGCGCAAGGAGCGTGCTCCTGTCAGCAGTCCAGCCGCAGCCAAGCGGCCAGCGACGGCGGAGGAGCGCCCACCGCCTGCCCTGGCTGCCCCCCCCCAAGCGAGGCCAACGTCGCCGGTGCCTGCCTCCGCTCGTGGTGCACAGCTGCGGACAGCAGCCAGGCCTCTGGACGGCCCGGCTGTGGCCAAACAGGCAGCGCAGCCAGCCAACACGGTCGAGCCTGGATCGCTGGTCGAGCTGCCGCCTGCTGGGCCGCCCGCTGCAGCGGCAGTGGAGCAGCTCCCGCAGCAGCTGGCCCAAGGCCCGCTGCCACAAGGCTCGTCAAGCCCTGGCGCGCGGGCACCGTCCGAGACTGCTGCAGCCCAGCAGCAGGAGGCGCCTGTGCCCGCCCGCCCACCGGCTCTGGCTGGGCCGCCTAGGAAGCGACCAGCTGCGCCTCCACCTGCTGCTGATGCCCAGCCGACGACTGAGGGCCTGGCGGAGGGCTTGGCGCAACCAGTCAGCGTGGGCCCCCCTGCTCCTCGAGTGGCTGCCGCAGACGAGGTGTGACGCTGCCCGCTTCCGCAAGCGTGTACGGAAGGCCCTGCAGTGCAGTGCAGGCCGCCCGCTGGCTTACAGTCTTGTCACTTGTGTCCCTTACAGAGCGCCGCAGACCGCGAGCCAGACAGCTTGCAGCAGCCGCTGCCCGCAGTGCAGCGGAAGCCCAAGCCAGCAGCCAAGCCTCGGCGCGCTGCTGCTGCTGCTGATGCTGATGCCCAGCCGACGGCTGAGGGCCTGGCGGAGGGCTTGGTGCAAGCGGTCAGCATGGACCCCCCTGCTCCTCGAGTGGCTGCCGCAGACGAGGTGTGACGCTGCCCGCTTTCGCAAGCATGTACGGAAGGCCCTGCAGTGTACGTCGTCTGCTGGCTCATGGTCTCGCTGTCCGCTTTGCAGAGCGCCGCAGACCGCAAGCCAGTGGGTTCGCGGCCGCCTGGTGCTCTGCCGACGCTGCGGCAGAAGCCCAGGCCGGCCGCACAGCAGAGCTCTGCTCCAAGGGCGCATGGACTAGGGAAGTTTAGGCGGCCTCGCACAGCAGAGGTGAGTCAGCTGCGCAGTGAGAATTTGGATATCTTTGCTTCGCTGCAAGAGTGTACCAGAGTGCGGGGCTTGGGTAGCGCCGAGGTTGATAATGCAGCAAGCCTTAATGCGTTGCGAGGCAAAAAGCTGCTCACTTGCGTGGCGGCTAAGCTGCAGCTCGGCTGGCCCCCTCCTGATGATGCTGAGAGCCTGCAGCTGGCTGCAGAGCGGCATCATCGCGCTTGCAGAGCGCCTTGCAAGAGACGGCGTGCAAGTGGCGGCGCGCGCAACTGCTGTCTATGGCAAGGGCCTGGTGCTCGTCCTGACGCAATACGGCCTGACAGGTCGGTGGCAAAACCCTGCTTTATTCTTTACAAGCTGCATCCGCCCCTTTCATTTGTTGACCTGCAGAGGGAACCAATTGCCGGTGCAGGCCACCTGCCGCCGCCAGGCATGGACGAGGAGGTCTGCAGCATGGTAAACGCGGCGCAGGCGTACGTGCGCGGGCGGCAGACGATTGCCTTGGAGGACCGTCAGGAGCCGGCGCTACAAATGCTGGCAGAGCTCACCCTGCAGGTCTACGTGCGGCAGGTGGGCACCAGCTGTCCTGTTGCTCGCCTCGAAGCAGCAAGCATGGCATACTGAACCAGAAATGGCCGCAGGTTCGGCCTTTCAGGCCGCCAAGGGGCACCAGCAGCTGGGATGACATCCAGCTCATCATGGCATGGGATATGCCAAAAAGCCGCTTATTCGCAGCGCTGCCGCTGCTGCCAAGTCACCTGCAAAAAGGGCTGCACCGCAGCGGCTGGCTGGCAACGGACGCTGCAATCGTGCAGCAGACGGCCGAGTGCGCGCACAATCTCGCTCAACCCTGCAACTGCTTGCGGGTCTGGCAGAGGTGACAGGGCCAAAGGGTGGTGGCTCTCTCAGTGCATTTGCAGCCTGCTCCATCACACGGCAGTTATGTGCCTGCAGGGGCGTGCTGGCTGAGCTGGAGCTGCCCACGCAAGAGGGAAAGCTTGTGCCGCTGCAAGCAGTCCTACTGCGCTGTGGTTTCTGGCCAGTGGGGCAGCAGCCGCAGGTCGGGAGCAACATCCGCGTCACTTGTCACCTGCTCGGCCGACCTGGCCATCTACCCCTCCCACTGTTCCTGACGATGCGGCCGCTGGAGCATGAGGTACGTGTGGCTGTAGTGCTCCAATCAGCATGCAGAGCGAGACTTGCTGGTCCGTGGGCTGAGACTTTCTGTGCCGGGATGAAGCCTGGCGAGGTCATGCCAGAGACCGAGGTCGTCATCGGGACCCTGAAGCACCTGGGCGTGGCCAGCATCGCGGGGCGGCGCTGGTGGCACGAGTGGAGAGCGGCGCTGTTGCCCCAGGTGGGGTAGCCCCCACCTTGAGTCAAACTAGTCGAAATGCTGCGCAGTTGAAGGCTGGCTGGCCCAGCAGGGGAGCTGCTCAGTGGCTTACTTGCGGCCGACGCGTGGCAGGTCGCAGTGCGCAACTATCCGCGCCTGGCAACAGAGAGCGGCAGAAATGTTGTGGAGCGCGGCTGCCTGGTTGTGCGGCATGGCCTGGACTCGCAGCTGGTCGAAATAGCAGAGGCTATGCTGAGCAAGGAGCGCCTGGACCTCCTGGCCGCTGCCGCAGAGGAGAGCCTGCGTGAGCGTATGGTGGCTGTCATATAGCTGCAGGTTGCCATCTGTATTGCTATTTTTGTTCTAGGTGTGCGGGGCCTCACCTAGCCTCACCAACCTGCCTGAAATGCATTGCACAGTTCACAGCGCACAATCTTAACCGTCCAGAACATACAGCTGTTCACCTGACGCTGCACCTGCACGCTGCCCACGCACTCAGCCGGCCGTGCCCTCTGATCCATCACCTCCAACACCAAATCTCTTCTGTCAGCTCCGCTCACCATGGAGCCGCAGGGGTGGCGCGTGAGGCTTCTTCCCGCTTCGATCGATTTTCAATCACTGTCCTGGTGGATCCGTGGCGCGCGGTAGGCCGCGCAGAAACTGCAGGGACTGCCGCTGGCAAAGCATCTACTCCGCCCCGCGGACTGCCCGCCTCCCGGCTTGCGGATAGCATGGGGTGACGAAGCTGTCGTATGATGCGGGCCGATAGCTTGAGGCACCTCAGCTCTCAAGGCGCTCTGCAGCGGCTGGATGGCATCAGCACCGAAACTGAACTGCCCGTTGCGCGCAGGGGCCGGATCGGGGCAGCCCTGGCGGCTCGCCCAAGAACGACTACAGCGTACAAAGCACCTACATTCCGCCGGAGCCCAGCTACGACGACCCGTTCGCGCCCGCCAGCAGCAATCCATTTGCTGGGAGTGCCTCAGGCCCGGCAGAGGTGGTCGCGGCGGTGGAGGTGCCGCGTTCTTCATCCGTTGGCGCGGCAGATGGCGCCGCAGGCAGCACGGTGCTGCAATTTCACGGTGAGCTTTCGACGTCCCTGTGCTGCAGCACACACCGGCAGCTGTGGCGATGACAGAGAGAGCCGTGCAGAGTCTGGCATCCCCACGCACGACGTGCACGGCAAGATGGGGCAGTCATCATCTGCGCCAGAGGTCCCACCAGGCATGCCCTGCCCCAGCTGCACCTCGAGAATGCTTTCACAGCCCACCGTGAGGTGACTGGAACTGTTCCGTGCAGTGCAACCATACTCGGCGGCGCAGCGGCTCCTAGGCGGCTTTCTGAGCTCCAGCGACCCCGACGGTGGTGGCAGCGGCGGCAGCAGCGGCGCCAACAAGCCGCCAGGCTTCCTCAGCATCCGGCGCTACCGCAAGCACTTTAACGTCGACACAACGGTGAGGAACTCTGTACTCGAAAATTGTTTCTGCTGGCCAAGTGTACTCGGGTCCGCTGATGCCCAAAGCTGGCCGCAGGACGTGCTGCGCCGGATGCTCGACTCGGTCATCGGCTTCATCAGGCCGGATTTCCTGGAGCGCACAGCCGATTCGGCTGACCTGTGCGACTCCTCCCCACGTTGCCTCCCCGAATTCTAGCGTCCGCGCCACGCCGTGCCCTCACCAGCTTTCTTGCCGGCAGGTACGGGCCCTTTTGGGTGGCCACCACACTCGTATTTGTCAGCGCGGTGACTGGCAACTATGCGAGCTACGTGAGCTACCGGCACAGCCACAGCGGCAGCGGGTCTGCCGTCGACTCCTGGTACTACGACATCGACAAGGTGCACCCATGCGCGCCCAGCCACCCGCAGGTGCCTGGCGGCCCTCTCGTGCTGCTGACTCGCCCGGGCCTGGGCGTGCCAGGTCGGCTACTCGGCCATCCTCTTCTACGGCTATGTGGGCGTCATCGGCTTTGGCCTCTTTGCCACGCTGCGCTGGGGCTTCAAGGCGCAGACGACCCTGGTGCAGACGTGGTGCGCGTACGGTGCGGCGTTGATGCCCCCGCCCTCCCCGGCCAGCCCAATGCAAGTTCCGTGTCTCGCTGATGCTGGCGGGGCTGCAGGCTACTCGCTGAGCGTGTTCATCCCCATGTCGTTCTTCTGCATCTTCCCCATCGAGGCGCTGCGCTGGAGTCTCATCGGCGCGGCGACGCTCACCTCTGGCCTCTTCCTGCTGCTCAACTTTCGCGTGCCCATCTTTGCGGCGGCCGGTGCCAGGTGCGCCACTGTCGGCCTGCCTTGCCCCACTGCGTGCAATGCGCTGGCAGGGGCTGCACGTGAGCAGGGGCTGCTGCGCACGCTGCTGCAGGGCGCTTCCGGTGTGGCTGGTCATGGCCGCCCTGCACCTGGCCCTCGGGCTGGCGCTGAAGTTCTACGTTTTTCATTATGCTTCTACAAACTGACCGGAAGAGCTGGCTGTCCTTGGCTTGTGATTGTTGCAGCTGTCCCTGTCCGTGTGCGGCGGTGAGTTCGAGTGAATCTTCGCTCACTATGCAACCTTGTGAGAAATCCCACGCGCTCTTGTCAATGCACACCTCTCATCATCTGCTCCTTACGACTGCTCTGCGCAAGTGAGCTGCTAAAACCCCAAAGACCAAAGAGATGGTGGAATGGCCAGCCTGTGATTACGCTCTCCCCACTCCCCACGCTCACGGATTTCTGTTTCGGAGCGCGCCCTCCGCACCCTGCGCCGGGCCCTGGCCCCCGGGCGTGCAGTCTGGCCGACAGCCGGGCGCCCGCCCCTCCCCCCCTCCTCGCGCCCTCGCTCGGGGTGCCATGCAAGTCGCATGCTGCAGTCGGGCGCTGGCCTGGTCTCGCGCGCATGGCGATCCCGGCCGACCCGCCGCCCGGCTGCCTCACCCGGCGGACACAGCGGGCGCCCGCCCCTCCCCCCCTCCTCGCGCCCTCGCTCGGGGTGCAGTGCAAGGCAGGCGCTGCAGTCTGGCGCTCGCGCTCGCATGGTCGCGCGCATGGCGCATCTCGGCCGATGCGCCGCCCGGCTGCCGCCCCCGGAGGACACAGCGGGCGCCCGCCCCTCCCCCCCTCCTCGCGCCCTCGCTCGGGGTGCAGTGCAAGGCAGGCGCTGCAGTCTGGCGCTCGCGCTCGCACGGTCGCGCGCATGGCGCATCTCGGCCGATGCGCCGCCCGGCTGCCGCCCCCGGAGGACACAGCGGGCGCCCGCCCCTCCCCCCCTCCTCGCGCCTTCGCTCGGGGTGCAGTGCAAGGCGCATGCTGCAGTCGGGCGCTGGCCTGGTCTCGCGCGCATGGCGATCCAGGCCGACCCGCCGCCCGGCTGCCTCCCCGGCGGAGCAGCGGGCGCCCGCCCCTCCCCCCCTCCTCGCGCCTTCGCTCGGGGTGCAGTACAAGGCGCATGCTGCAGTCGGGCGCTGGCTGTGGTCGCGCGCATGGCCATCCCGGCCGACCCGGCGGACCAGCAAGTATCCGGCTTTCCCACTGAAGTCCTTCCTGGCATCACTTGCTCACGGCTTGTTCCCTGCCTCACTGCTGCTCGCCACGCACTCTCTCGTCGTCTCTGTAGCCGCCCCTGCCCACAGCGCACCCACACCCTCCTATGCTGGGGAGAGCGCCGCGTTTCCGGCGGCCTGTGGCCAGAGGATTCGTGGATACTCGTTACGCTCTCCCCACGCTCACG
>BHFV01000865.1:0-13626 GCA_003568905.1 Trebouxiophyceae sp. KSI-1
CGCCGTTGCCGCCAGCCAAGCCGCCCGCGCCAGGCACGCCGTCAGTTTCTGCGTATGCAGACGTCCAGGCGTAGTCAGCGCTGCTGCCGATGTCCCCGTCGAGGTCCTTGAGCAGGCTTGGCGCCTGCTTCTCGGCAGACTGCAGCGCCACGTGGAGCACGCGCCGCCTGCAGTCATCCGATCACATCATCGTTAAACACGATGTCAGGGAGGAAAGGAGGGAGGCCAGGGCTTGGATTGAGTGTACTTCTTCTTGGGGTCCGTCATGCAGTCGAGCTGCTGGGCGTCTTTCAGTCGCTGCAGGAGGCCCCTGGCTTGGGGCACGGCGACGACGCGCGGGAAGCCGAAGCCGGGAAGGGTCCGCAGCGCCTTGTCGACGTTCTCCAGCTGGGCAAGCAGCCGGACGAGCGCGCCCGCCACGCTGCAAGCGTATGCAAGCGGCATGGGTGTGTTTGTATTTTGCCTTGTTTTTGGGCTTTGACAGTTGTGCTGGGCAAGAGCGAGGTGGAGCAAAAGGGCACCTGTCCAGGAAGACCTCGGCCTGGGCAGTCTTGGCGGCTGTCTGCGAGGCGACCAGCTTCCCGTTCGGGTCCAGGAGCCGCTGCTTCTCCGCCTGGAGCAGGCCGTTGGCAACGGTCATGGCCCCTTGGGCAGCTTCCAGCAAGGTGATGCCCTCGTCGTAGGCCAGCTGGACTGCTTTGCCCGTCTTGTAGCGAGACCGCAGCTCCTCGGCGCGAGCTTTGTCGTCCAGCAGCCTGCCAGGGCAATCGGAGACAGCATTTGGTCGTCCATACGAGCCAGCGGGCCATTCAATAGCTCGGTAGTGAAGCAGGATTGTGAGATTCAAGGCAAGAGACACTGTGTGTGATGCTCAGGGCTGATTGGGATCAGAAATAACCATGCCTGCAAAAGTGGGCGGCCGGCTGTGCGGCTGCCGACTACCGGGACTCACCGATCGAGATCGATTATGCGGCTGCCAGGAGGGTCGCCAGGTACATCGAGGACTTCGCAGCAACGGTGGCACAGCCTCGATGTACCTGGCGACTCTCCTGGCAGCCGCATAGTCGATCTCGATCGGTGAGTCCCGGTAGTCGGCGAGGTGCTGCCTCAGCGCGGTGGCGCCCGTCTTGAGGGTGTTGATGAAGTCCCGGAACCGCTTCAAGTCGGCTTGCTGCGACTGCAGACGGCTTGCTGCGACCTGCCTCCACGCTCCAGGAATGGAGTCGTCCGTCGCGCAGGCGAGGAGCCGCTTCTCCTCCTTGGCTGCCTCCGCAATGGAGTCGTCCAGCGCCTCGAGCGCCTCCTTGATGCCGGGCAGGAGTTGTCCAGCCAGGTCCCAGGCGATCCGCACGCTTTCACGCAGCGCGGTCGGTAGCGCTGCAGGTTTCTCGTCCGGGCTGCACCAAGGCATCGGCGGTGTCAGCTGGCTGTGGGGCAGGTCGGTACAGCGGCTGGGACCGGAATGCCAGACAAGCACGACCAGCAGCAGCAGGCCGACAGGGAGGGAACACGCACCTCAGAGCCGGCTCGTCCGCAGCCGCCGGGTCGTCAGTGGGCAGCTGGCTGCGCCCAGCGACCTCGCGCCTGCAGCCAGGCGCCGAAAGCAGTGTCAGCTGGCTGGGGCAGGTGGGCGCAGCGGGTCGCCCCAGCCGAGACGAGACGCCTGACAGGTGCCCCTGAGTCGCGCAAAAGCGCCGCCAGCAGCAGCAGGCGGACAGGGAGGAAAGGCGCACCTCGGAGCCGGTGGCGGCGAAGCCGCCGGGACGGCGGCCGGCGGCTGTGCCGGCGTGGGCAGCGCCGGTGTTGCCTGCTGCCCGCCGGTCGAGCGCTGCGCCTGCTGCCGCTCGTCCCGCCTGCAGCTGGAGGCCGGCAGGCGGCGTCAGCTTGCTGCAGCTACGTCGGTTTTTCCTCCCAGCACAGGGATCGGGAAAGGACTAGGCATGACATGCAGCAGACCGCTGCTCGCTCCTGAGATCTGGCTACTGCCGGGGTTCAGAAAGTTTAAAAAGGCTTTGGGATCACCTCGCAGTCGGCTGGCCGCTCTCGGCCTCTCCCTCCTCCATGCCATCACCACCAGCAGGGGGGACAAACCCGATGCTGGCCTCCTCGTCACCCACCCTGCCGGCCAAGAAGGTGGTTCGCTGGATCATATGTTCAATTCCGCACCGGCTTGGAAGAAAGCACAACCGCACTGGCTTGGAAGAAAGCACCACTGGCAAGAAGCTCACCCGTCGGCCAGGCCCTGGAACATCGTGTGTCCCATCAGCACATCGTCGAGCGACGCCGTAGGCCGCGGGTCGCCACGGCGCTGGAGGGCGGCGCCGACACTTCCCATAAAGTCCCGGAGGGGCCCCGCCAGCAACAGTGCTGCACCAAATCGCACAATGTCAGCAGGATCTCATTCTGCTCGCTTCTCCTCTGCTTCAAAGCTGGGCACAACAGACACGCCAAGGCTGTGAAGCGCTGCAAGCAAGGAGGTGCTAGCCCAGCGCCAAGATATTACCCAAGGGCCCGGCTTGCGCAGTCTGCGCGCGCCCACCGTCCGTGAGCAGGTGGCGTCCTCGGTCCGGCATGGAGCTCACGATGTTGCCCACCGCGGCAGCGACCTCCTCGTTCCTGGCGTTGCCCAGGGTGCCAGTTGACAGGAAGTTTGACACTGTACCTCGCCACCGCGACGTCAGTCAGCCCGACAGCCCAAGAGGAGTAGGGGAAAAGGAGGGGAGGGGGGCCCGGGGACGCACGCGGCCCGTCGTAGCTCTTCGGCTTGCGCAGGTTGAACTGCCCCAGCCTGGTGGCCTCCACCCGACCGGCATCGGCCTCCGAATCGTCCTTGTCCTTGCGGAAGAGGTTGATCGCCTGGAAGACCAGCTACCAGCGCTCAAGACTGTTTCAGAAAGCTCGGAATGACTCCTGACAATCCGCGTATGGTTTGGGAGTAGATGGGGGCGGCCCACCTCTCCCCGCGTGGCAGGGAGGTCTCGAGCCAGTGCTCGAAGGTGACGTGCGCCTTGGTCGGCGGCACCTCCGATGCGCGGGATCGTCGGATGTAGGCAAACAATGGCCAGTGCACGCGAAAGCCCGGCCCAAAGCGGCGCCCACGAGCCTGGCCCACAGCTGCTGTGGTAACACTCAGCCGCGATTTACCACAAGCCCAAGCAGCGCCGCCCATACGACCAGCAGCTCCGCCTCCCCGCCCGCACAGAAGCTCTGCTGCATCTGACGCTGGGCCCGGCCAGGCTTGGCAAGCAAAAAGAGCCTTTAGGGGAAAGGGTTAGCAGCCCTAAAAAGTGCAGCTTTGCGCGCGACCGCCCGTGCGTATTTGCGCTTCGCGACTTCAGACGTTAGAAGCTCCTCAAGATCGCACCGGGTCATGTAGCTGCGGCCTGAAAGCGGGGAGCTGGCACGCTGACACATGCGCGATGTCGAGAGCGGCGCCCGCACCGCGCCGATGGTCGCAGCCTTCGCCGCCGGCTTCCTGTTTGCCTACATGCTGTTCAGGCGAGCTTTCTTTTGTCGCGAGCCCAGCTCCCCGCGAGGAAAAGGGCAGAAAACCTCGCCTGGCGCCCGCACTCTTTGCGAGTCGACTCTCCCCTTTTCCGCGGAGTTTGGCAGCGTATGGGTCATGGGAATGGCGATCATCCCTCGTCCAGCCCTCTGCCGCAGTCGCATCGCCCGTATGGCCCGCCAATTGAAGCCAATCCAACCTCAGGTTTGGCGGCCTGCAGCGCTGTGCACGCGCGAGCAGCGGCCTGCGACGCCTCCAAGAAGCAGGCCTTCAAGCGGCTGGCCAAGTCGCGGGACGGCGCGCTCACCGACAGCTCGGCAGCGGCCTCTGCTGTGAGTAGGCGTGCGGTCTCCTTTGACGAGCGGCCGAGGAGCGTTTTTGGCGCAGAGGTATGCGTCAGTCCTGCTACGGGCGCCTGTGCACTGCTCCAAAAAGCGGGGACCGAGGTTGCGGCTGCCGCGCAGGCACCCCACACACCGCAGCCGCAGGTGCAGCGCTCGGCCTTCCAGGGCGCCGCGAGCTCCCAGCCGCCGGAGCAGGCGGTCAATGGTGCTCTGGAGCTTGCCAGCAGCTCAAGCAGCTCCTCCGAGGCCAGCGGCGAACGCCGGCCGTCCGGGCAGCTGCTGCACCGTGCGACGAGTAACATCCCGACGGACATCCAGCTGCCCGAGCTCGTGTTTGGGCCGCAAGCCAGCAGACCGGCGCATCAGCAGCGCCCGCCTGTGCTGCCCTTTTCCACCTACGCGCCATGCCGCCTGCTGGACGTCGAGCCCGGCCGCACGGTGCGCCCTGGATCCGGTGGGCGCTGAGAGTGCGCCTGGGGCCGAGGTGCCACAACCCAGGGTGAGCGGCCGTCCGCAGGATCACGGCGAGATCTTTGAGGCCATTCGCACCATCGCCGCCTTTTACCTGCGAGCGGACAACGCCTCCATCTGCGAATGCATCCAGACGTTTGGCCTGAACGACCTGCTCTTTCGCATCGCGCGCCTGGAGCACGAGGTCCGCGGCGGCTTCCGCTCGGGCAGCAAGTCGGAGGTGGAGCTGCGCAGCCTGCTGGCGGCGGGCGGCAACGGGCTCGCCCCCGAGGCGCCGGGGCCCAGCCGTGCCGAGGAGCTGGAGCTGGTGCGCGGCGTCGTGGCCGCGCTCATGCACGAGCTGGAGTGCATCCTGCACGAGTATCTCAGCTTCAATTGGGACCGTGTCGACGAGATTTACGCGGCCAACAAGCACCTGCTGCGCCGCGAGGGCCTCGTGTGCGCCTGGAAGTCGGCTGCAGACCTGGCGGTGCGGCCACCTGTCCCTGCGCCACCTCCCAACGAGCCCCACGCCGGCCGCGGGCAGGTGGCTGACGCCGCGCCTGGCGCGCAGAGCCTGCCCAGCACGCCTTCCTTTGCAGCCTCTCCGCCGAGCCGCTGGGACACCGACTCGGCCACCTCTGGCAGCTACAACAACCTGCAGGAGCTGGACGGCGAGGCATCGGCCACGGTGGACGCGGACGTCGAGTCATTTGACGAGTACATGGCTCGCCGGCGGCAGCCGCCGCGACAGCACGCCGAGCGGCAGTCCCCTGCGGCCAGCAGCCAGCCGGGCTCGCCCACGCCCTCGGGCGACAGCCTTGAGGCGACCGCGCGCCTGGAGGAGCGGCGGCAGTCCTCGGCCGCCGCAGGTTCCCCGCCGCCCGGCCCGCCTTCCTCGCTGGGACGCGCACGCGCTTCCCTGTTTCAGGGTTTTACGCTTTCCGGATCGGGCGCACAACAGCAGGTTCTGGGCGGGAGGACGGGCAGGCAGCGGGCGCTTCGCCCGAGAGCCGGCGGCAGCGGCACTCCTCCTACAGACGCGCGGTGCGCAACTGGCGGCGGGCCAAGGCGGCGGCCACGCGCAAGGTCACGGAGGACATGGTCGGCCAGCAGCGCCGCTTCCTGTCCCTGGCACAGATGTTTGACGACCTCAATCGGGCGCCCGCGCCGGGCGCCGCTGACGAGCGCCACCCAGTCCTGCTGCTGCTGGGCGGCGGCATGGCCGCGGGCAAGAGCACGGTCCGGGAGATCATCGGGCAGGACGGCTTCTGGTCCAAGGCGCGCAGCCTGCGCCTGGCGGCGCACCCGTGCGCCTGGCATGGGCGCTCACACGACACCTGATCACAGCCGCGGTGCCCATGCAGGTCGGCAAGGACGCCGTCGTGATCGAGGCCGACGCCATAAAAAACCGCGACGCGCTCTACCAGTCGACCGCGTGCCTGGACATGATGGACCAGGAGGAGGAGCTGCTGCAGCACCTGCACGAGTACTCGACCAAACAGGCGGAGGTGCTGCTGGTCGCGGCGGGTGCGCCTGCTCCTCCTGCTGCCAACCCATCCTGCCTGCTGTGCGATTCGTTCTGGGGCGGCGCTGACGCGATGGTCTGTTGCCCGCCGCAGTCAACCAGCAGCGGGACGTCATCTTCGACGGCACCATGACCTGGGCGCCCTTTGTGCAGCAGACGATCGCCATGGTGCGCGACCACCGGCACAACTACCGGCGCGGCCCTGGGCTGTACGTGGACGAGGAGGGCAACACCTTTGAGCGGTGCGCCTCGCGGCCCGGCCCCCAAAGCGAGGGCCCCAAAAGCCGGCCTGCCGGCTAGCCTGGCCCTCCAGCCACGGCGGCGGCCGCAGGTACTGGGAGGTCGACGACAGCAGCGAGGCGGCCGTGGGCGGCAAGCTGCCGTACCGCATCGAGCTGGTTGGCGTGACGTGCGACGCGGGCCTGGCAGTCGCTCGCGGCATCTGGCGCAAGATCCGCACCGGGCGCAGCGTGCCCGTCCGCTCGCAGCTGCGCAGCCACCGCCTCTTCTCGCGCAACTTTGAGACCTTTGCCAGCCTGGTCGACTCGGCCACGCTCTACCACACCGGCTCCGCGCTCACCACCTTCAACAAGGGCGGCGTGGACCTCAGCCCCAAGGTCATCGCGCACCGCTCCTCGTACACGCGCGGCGAGCTGCTCATCAACCCGGCCGCCTACCAGTCCTTCAAGCAGAAGGTCAACATCGTGGACACTGTGCGGCGCCACCATCTCCCCTCTGGCTTTGCTGCGAAAATCGTCGACCGCTTGGAGAGCTTGGCCGCTGAACTCTGAGGGCCGCCCGCAGGCCACCTGCCGCCGCGGACTGTTCGACGCTTGCCGGCCGTGCGACGGCAAGGTGCCCGTCACGCACGAGGATGAAATGAGCACCCTGCGCCACGTCTTCCGCCGAGCTGACCGCCAGGAGCGCCGCGCGCTGCGCAAGCAGCCCGTTCGCCGCCGCAACTCTTTCTGGTGAAAGAGGTGGTTGGCTGGGTTGCCTGCCCTGGCTGGGCATTTTAATTCCTGGGCGGGTCGACGTTCCTGCTCTGAGAAGCGAACGCTTGTGGGCCGCTGCCAGATCAGGAGCATCAGACGTTTGAAGCTGCGCTTTGCTGAGCGTTCTGGAAAACATTGCTGCGTCCTGACGGGAGTGCCGTTTACAGAGATTGGCGTGCGGCTGCTCCGCCTCGCAGCCGTGCTGTGCCTGCTGCTGGGCCATGCGGTTTGAAACAGTTGAGAGACAAGCGTTGTGAGTGGAGGAGAGCGTGTGATTCCTCGAGGAAATGAAGCCGGCACGCAAGGCCTGCTAGCAGTTCGAAGGTCGCCCGTTCTCCTCGCAGCAGCGGCGGCCCTCGCTCGTCCGCCGCCAACCTCGACGGGCCCTCCTTCCCTACGTCGGAGGAAGGAAGCGCTACCACAGCTGTCTTATTAGACTGCTGTTACCAGCCCGTCAAGGAAGGTGCATGCCGCTCCGGCCGCTTGCCAGCCTTTCCGCACCGCGCGATCTCGGCATGCCGCGGCCGCCCGCGCTCTCGTGATGCTGAAAGCGGCGCCGCAACGTATGGACGGCTGGCGCACGCGTGTCGTTTGTAGCTGCCTCGCGCTCGTGGCCGTGATCGCATTGGCATTCGCTGTATGGCTGGTAGCTGAGGAGAGGACCGGCAGGCAAAGCTACCAGCCCTGCCGGCTTCTGCCGGCTGCCAACGGGACAGCGACCTGGTGCTAGCAGCGTGGCCCTGAGCTGCCCCACTGCCGCAGGCTACCCGGCGGCCAGACCCACCACATGTCACTATTTCCAAGGCCGTTTGGCCAGCTGAGGACGGCACGGTCGGAAGACTTTGTGTACGCTATTGCAACGCAGAGCAGCCGGGCGAACTTTGTGGCCGCCAGCGCTGCGGCACGGCAGGTGCGGTGCGCTGCCAAGCGACGGCAGAGATAGTTGCCCACCATTGGACTGATTTTGCAGCACACAGCAGCAGACATGTTGTGGCTGCTGCTGCAGGAGGGGCAGCGAGTGTTCGCAGCTATCGAGGAGACAGGGCGGCTGCCTGAAGGCGGCAACACCGAGATCTGGAGCCGATATCCTGACGACAGCCCCAAGCGCAGCCTGTATGCCGGGGTGCAGCTCGAGCGCATTCAGCTAGCCGAAGCAGCGGCAGGCCAGGCCCGGGAGGTTACGGCTGCCGCTTGCCTGCAGGACAGCCGGCTGGCGATGGTGCCAATCCTGGCTCATCAGGCGTTTGGCGACAGCTTCAAATGGATGGCGTATGGGGACGACGACACAGTCTTCTTTGCTTCCGCAGCTGCAAATGCTGTAAGGGATCTGGACCCCGAGCAGCCCTTATTCCTTTCAGGCAAGTCTCGCCACGGGCGCTGTCCAGCCCACGCGCCTTCTGCATTGCCATCGCTGGCTCCTCAACAAGGCGGCCCTGCCGCACAGACAACTACTGGTACTCGCACAACGCCAGCGGCTGGGACGCTGGGCACCATCCCAATCCGCGCGCCCCTGCCTGCCTGGTTGGCGCCGTCCCCAGCGCGAAGGCTGGCCTGCGCGAGCTGGGCTTTCAAGTTGCGGCAGCTGACCCCTGCATGCCTGAGGAGCTCTGCCCGATGGTGGTTCCACATGGCAACTCGGCGCACAGAGGCTGCGGCAGGTCAGTGTTCCACAGCTCACTTGTTGCGAGGTGAAAGCAGAGACGGACGGCAGCTGCACTGAGCTTTGTGCGCTGCTGCAGCCAGCTGTACTCGCACCACGGCGGCGCAGGCGCACTCATCAGCATCGGCCTGCTGCGCCGCATCCATGCGCGCAACTTTGAGCGCTGCGTGCGCCGCACAACAAGTTCAGGCATGCTGGCTCGGCCGCTGCTGGCCGGGCCTGGGCTGCCCTGTGCAGCTTTGAGGTGGGCAGGCTGTGCGCAGGAGGCGATGCGTTCATCATCGAGTGTTTGCGGCAGCAGGGCTTTGTGCCCTCTTCGCCCGATCCGCGCTGGCACCCCCTGCGCCTGCAGGCCTTCAGCCCCAGCCCTTCCGAGCTGCACACGGACGATTATCCATTGCACAAGGCCAGCCATGTCGTGGCTGGCCTGCTGGCGGCTGCGGGCGGCTTGTGCCTCGACCTCTGCCAGGTCTGCATTGTCACCCTTCCGGCTGCGCAGCACCTATCCACCCGTTGCTCTGCAGGCTTTTTTTTCCAGGGCACGCCTTGCGGCGCTCCTCAGCATCCAATCATTGGCTGTGCAGTTGCACCCTGCCTGACCGCCGTTCTCCCCCTTAGCCAAAGGCCCTGACATGCTTGCCTTCCGACTGGCAGGCTGTGGGCCAGCACCGCCGCATCTGAAACCTGCATGCTGCGTGCAGCTGGAGCTCAGATCCACTGTGTCGCTGCACTTGAGGGCCCGGAACATGGCCGCCTCGAATCGAGGTGCGCTTCTGTGCCCTTGCTAGCTCTCGCAAGCTTGCCGATGATGACCAGCTGTAAACACCCCCACCGGCCCTCGCAGGCGCTGTAGTTTTCATCGCGGCCATCTCGCGGCTGGCAGAGCGCGTGCAACAGCCCAACAGGCCGTCGACCTCTATGCTGGCGCCGGACAAGCAGGTCACTGGCATCCTCCGCCAAGTAGACCACAGCCTGGACAATGCCATCGCAAGGCTGCAGGCGATTAGCGCCGTCCTCCAGGCGCTGCAGGTGAATAACTGTTGCGGCTGCTCTGCTTCCCGTGACCACGCTTTCTCTTCTGGTGAACAACAGTTTTCTTCGCCTGCAGGCTCAGCGGGGCGGAGACTGGCGAGCCATAGCCGGAGAGCTGGAGCTAGAGACGCTGACGGGCAGGATCAGTCTGCTGGACCGAGTCGCTGCTGGAGTTTCGCGGGCCATCGCGCTGGAGTCGTTGAGGGGCATCAGGGCTCGGGTGCGGGTGCTGTCCGAGCGAGGCGTGCTGTCGCGAGAGGACCATAAATGCTGAGCGTCTGCTGCTCGCCGATCATCTTTCGGTTTCTGCTTCGAGCGCGGTGTCCTGTGTCCTGAAGGGCAAGTTTGGCGCCAAACATACAAATCACAAATCTACGCGTGCACACAAGCCCGTCTGTGTCCGAGCCGCTGCTCGGACCAGCCTCGTGGTGGTAGGCAGCTGGGCCTCCCTCGGGATGGGCCACGCCGCGCCGCAGAGGCCTGTGACGGCCAGAGATGTGCACCGGGTGCGCCCACCTCGCGCTCCTAAGCCCCGGGAGGCGCACGCCGGGCGGCTGGCTGCTCGCAGAGGGTCAGCGTGCGTGCGGTGTCAGAGCCGAGGACTCTAGGTGCGCGCGGGGATGCTGACCTGGGGGGCACCACTTGCCGTGCGCGCAGGTGCACTGCCTCATCGAGCACTGCCTGCTTCGAAATATGGACGCGTTGCAGACGGAGGCCGCCCTGGAGGCGCTGGGCATCGCGAGCTGCTTCACGCGGATAGGTGCGCGGCATCTCATCAGCGCGGCTGCGCGCTTCCCACAGGCAGCAGGGGGCACGCACTGATGGCGTCGTCGTCGGATGCAGTCTGGCTGGAACTAGAGCGGAGCAACCCCGAGTACTTTGATGGCTCTCCGCTCTGCCTGGCCGCCTCCCTGGTGTGCCCGCTTCGCAGCTCGCCTGCCCAGCCAACATTGGTGGTTCCGCCGCTCACCACCGCTCTGACGCAAGACAACCTGCCGCAGGCGCGATGCAAGCAGCCAGAGCCGGCGACAAGCTGCCGGCCGCTGCACGCTTGACCTCTGGAGTGCTACAAGCTGACCGGCAGCAATGGCGGGGCCGAGTGAAAGAGTTGCAGGGAAGACTTGGTTTCTACCCCTCAAGAAGTTATTGTTTTGGTCATATATCTTACGGTCGAGACGACGATACTGATCTTTCCTTTGGGCCCCAGACCTCGGGGCACTCGCAGTGCCGGCTGCCGTGCGCCGCCGGGCAGCTGGGAGTTGGCCGGCTTTCTGCGCAGCAGGAAGCTGTGCCCTGTACTGTAGACTGGGGTGATGTACCAAGGCGGGCTGTCGCCTCACCTGTGTGCGGGTGTTGCTGCTCCTTTTATGTCTCGCCGTGTCTGAAGTCGCCTTCACGCTCGAGGATCGGTGCACGTTCGTGCGTTGATGACGTGCTGACAGTGATTTTGCTGAATTACTGGATGTTTGGTGGTGCCAGCGGTGAGAGATCGATGCATGCGGAGTTGGTGCTGAATGGCAGAGGTGAAACCAGCCTGGAACTCAATGTGTGACCGACTTTGCCGGCCGAGCAGGGCTGTGCCAAAGCTGGCCCAGAAAAGGTGTAATCACAATGGTTTTCAGTCCTTCCAGTCGGCCCGGTGGCGACTGGTTCACGTCAGGTGGCACGAGAGCACAGTGCAGCCCTTCGCTCGCAGGTGCCCAGCAAGACAGGGTGCTGCACTCGCTGGAGCAGCGGTTTCCTACAATCAAGGGATTGGTTTCACACGTCCGCCACGTTTGGCCCGCCAAACAGCATGAGAAAAATCTTCTCGCCCAGCCAAGCATGCAGGTCTGCCGACAGGAAGATGGCGTGAAGGTTTTTGTACACGTGACGTGGGTGGCGCCGGATCATTGTTTGGTGCACGCCAAACAGCCCGCCGTACGCAAAGCTGCCGACCTCCTGCTCGTGCGGCACCCAGCCTGCGAGCAGGACCAGGCATGCGCTGATCGAGTCCACCGTACGATGATCCAGGGTGGCAGTGTGCTTGGGAGCGGGCGGCCGGGAGCGGGGAGGGACGCACCAGGCAGGCCTATGCTGCTGAAAAAGTGATGGATGATGTTTGTTCCCTTCTTCAGTCCATGCATCTGCAGATATTGCCTGCAGGCAGCAGGGGTGATGTTCCGGACGGCCGCAGCAAGCCGGTCCAATCAAATCCAGCGCGAGGCGCACCCGAGGATGTAGGCGATCCCGCGGTCATTGAAATGGATCGAGTCCAGCGTTCTCTGCAGCACTGCTTGTCAGCTCCCACTGCTGGCTCCCTCACCTGAGCAGCAGGCTGTTGCCAGAACGGCGGGTTTGAAGGCGGACCAGACTGTAACGCTCTGAACGATACCAGGGGTGCCTCCTGTTCCGCCGCTACACGCTCAGCGACTGGCATGCGCTCGGCGGCGGTCTTGAACACGGATCAGAGGGTGTGCGTGCCTGTGCGCTTCCACGACCTCTTGGGGCGTAACGTTGTCGGGATGGCCGGTAGATAGATACACGAGCGACATGCACTGCACCGACCGGAGGAGCTGCGGGTGCCGCAGTAAGTCGAGAAAGTGCTCCGAGTGCTCAAAGGGCGAAGCTTGGCTGAAAACAGTGTACTGTGCGAGATTGTCCCAGCGCAGCAAGATGTGCGCCATGTAGGTTGCCCCCTCTCGGCCACGGCTGTTCTCGAGTTTTACCACTTCCAGCTCGCGCCCTGGCACCCTCAGGCCCAGGTCGACAGGGCCCCTGCGTGCAGACAGCAGGCTCACTTGAGCCCGGCAGAAAGGCAGGCTGCATGTCGAGGCGCAAGACACAGGGAAGGGGTAAGGAGGGAGGAAAATGGCAGCACTTGTTGTACACAGTGATTTTCCAGTAACGAGGGACGTCCACCACCCTGCAGAAGCGCAGGGCCCAACTCAGCGGGAAGAGATGAAGGGAAGACACCGACGGCCTGCGCCCTCCTCCTTCTCCCGACTTCCCTTACCAGCTGATGTTCTCATAGGTGCGTGCCAGAACCAGCTCATACTGAGGGGGCTCCTCTGGCGCGCCGCTGGCAAAGTCCGCAAACGACTGCCTCTCCGGCGGTGGCGGATTATTGCTGCCTTCGACGGCTCCCGCCGTCCTGACGCTGGCCTGCGCCCGCTGCTCAGGCGAGGGGTGCCAGGCCGCAGCTGCAGGCTGAGCCGAGGCCCTCCGGCCCGCCAGCCAGAGCGTGGCCACGACAGCCGCGAGCAAGCCTGCGCGCGCAGGATGTTGCCGCCGCACGCGCATCACGAGAAAGAGGTGTATTTCCCAGCCAGAGCCTGCAGCTGCTGTTTGGGAGGCCGGACGCAGGTCTGCGAGCCGACCTTGGTTATGAGCACGGTGGTGCTTTCCGCTTTCGGCGCTTCCCAGAATTCCAGGCTCGCACACAGCGGCGGACCGCCGCCAGGTCGTCTCCAATTGGCATGCTCTCTGCCGCCAACGCGCAACCACATGCCTGTGGCGATCGCAACTGGCTCATTCAAGGAGCCGGCATCGTTCTATCGTTCATCCTCGCGTCCAACGCGATCGCAAACGGCGCCTCGCAATCAATCGGCCACCAGGCGCCTCTCCGCAGCATCAGTTCCACTCGTTCGGCAAACACAACAACGCAGGGACCACGAAAACATCTACTCTACGCAATCAAAGGGGCGAGCTCAGGTGGAGGGCCCCTGGGACACGAGGTCTGTCAGGCTGCCGTTCAGCTCCTTCATCATCTGCTTCATCTCCTGCTTGGGCGCCTGGCTCGCCTGCAGGCTGCCTTGCAGGCGGCGCTCCACGTCCCGCAGCTCAGCCTGCCACGGGCACACGCTTTGATGAACACAAGCATGTGGTTGGCCTGCGGCAGCGATCGGCGGGCCCGCAGCGCACCGCCATGCGCTCGTACTCGCGCCGCAGCCGATCCTGCTCGTCGCGCAGCGCGTTGAGCGTGCTCAGGCTCTCCTGGGCGGCCGACGCCTGCTGGGGCGCGGCCGCCTCGAGGCCGGCGATGAAGCGCCGGAAGACGGCGCGGCGGCGGCGCTCGGACAGCGCGGCGAAGCGCGGGTCGCCCGTGATCTGCGCCCGTCCGCGGCGGCTCG
>BHFV01000868.1:0-13549 GCA_003568905.1 Trebouxiophyceae sp. KSI-1
CACGTGCACGTCTGTCTGCTCGCAGTAGCCGCTGACGCGCGCAAAGCTCGCCTGCACCTTTGGGAAGCCGTTGATGCGGACGTCCCCATGGACGATGCCACCTGCAGCAGGCGGACCATGTTAGCTTCTTGCAGCTTGAAGGTCCCAGCTTTGCAAGTCGAGACCAATGCCAGGCTGGCGGGCGCGCGCACCGGTCTTGCGGCCGGCCAGCACGTCCATGAGCGTCGTCTTGCCGGCGCCCGACACGCCCATCAGCGCGGTCAGCACGCCCGGGCGGAAGGCGCCCGAGGCGCCGCACAGCAGCTCCAGCTGCTGCTTGCCCTCCTGCGCACGCAGGCAGGCGGCTCGGCTGCCAGGCACTCGTGCGTTCAGCAGGAGGCTGGCAGGCGAGGGGCGCGCCGACGGCACGGAGTAGTGGACGTCCGTGAAGGTCATCACCACCGGCTCGAACGGCAGCACCATGCCCTTGGCAACGTTGGCTGCCTGCAGCTGAGGGGCGCCGAGGCTGGCCAGCTCCTTGGCGGCGGGCGGCTCGTCGTCCGGGTTGGTGTGCTGCTGGTGGGCGGCGATCAGCTCCGCGTTGCGCGCCTCCGCCAGCTGCTTGGAGCGGGCGGCCTCGAGCGACGCCTGCGCGGGACCGGCGCTGCGCTTCTCAAGCCCAAGCATGGCGGCACAGCGCAGTCAAGGCGGCGGGCTCAGCCAGGCCAGGCCGGGCAAGAACGCTTGTCCCAAAGCAGGGCCACTTGTGTGCACAGCAGGGGATCTACATTCAGTGGGCCTCACATTGGGGCTGATGAGGGTGTGGGGGCCATCAGTGTATAGGCCGGAAAAAAAACCCTCAAAGAACGCAGCAGAGCAGTTCTGCAGAAGAGCCGAGCTCTCCAAGTTCCCCCTTCACAGTGGGACAACAGCAGCTGGGAAGTACCTGCTTTGCCGCCAGCTTCTTGGCAGCGTCCGTGCCGTCCATGGCGATCGCAACGCTGCCGCTGGCCTTGCTTGGGCCACCGTTGAGCGCGTGCTCCCGCTTGGCGAGGCTGGCCTCCGTCTTGACAGGCGCCGGCTTTGCAGGAGCTGCGATTATACATAGCAGCAATTCAGGGGAAGGGGGAGGCAGGCACGGTGACACTCGCAGGCAGCACCGAGGCATTATTACAGCCCAAAAGGTGCTATGACTTGGCATGAGGAGGGCGAGGATGCTGCAGCATCACTCTGCACAGCTTGAATAGCGCTCAAAATTGGCGTGTGGACAGGAGGTTGCCGCAGCAAGTGGGTGCGTACGGGGGAGGTATGCGTGGAAGACGACGATGCCGATGTGGAAAACCAGGGTCCAGGCTGCAGCAAGCGCCAGGAAGAGCCCCTCAGGCGCTGCCTGTGCTGCTTCCAACAGAGAGTACAGAGCGAGCCGCAGCACGCTTTGCGCTGGCGGCGCAAGGTTTTGGTGATGGGAAACATGACGGGGCAGCAGAGGCTGCAAAAGGGAGGCCGGAAGAGGGAGGGGGGGGCACCCGCGACGACGCCCACGCTCAGCCACACCCACCTGCGTGGCGCTCAGGGTGAGTGCAGTCGGCAGCATTGAGTCTGCCCTGGGCAAGCAAGTCAGGGAAGAGGACGTTTCGGGCAGAGAGCGGCAGCCGCACCAGTAGTGGGTGTTGATGGAGAGCTTGCTGAGCACAAAGTCGCCCATGCCGCCATCGGCGCCCTCCGGCGCGGTCGCGTTGAGGTAGTGACTGGAGGTGAACTCGTTCACCAGCAGGGCGGTCTGCTGGTAGTAGAGCGGGTTGATGCGGTACAGCCAGACGAGCCTGCCGAGGAAAGCAGAGCCCAAATGAGTCCTTTTGGGGCGGCTGCCAGAAAGTGTGAGACAGTCTGGAGCAGGCATGCGAGCGGAAGAAAGGGCTGACCAGCCGTGCTCGTCCTGCTTGGTCAGCACAAAGCCGCCCATCAGCATCAGGCCCAGCAGGGACAGCGCCTCCAGCGCGTTGGCGACCGTCAGGTTGCGGGCCCAGGCGCCGACCATGCGGAAAAAGGTCTGGGAGTTGTGCTGGATCAGGAAGCAGAGCAGCCAGTAGACAAAGAATCTGCAAAAAGAACAAACCTCGGTCTGCCTGGCAAGGCGCAGGCAGCATGGCGCTTGTGCTGTCCTGCAAGAAGGCTAGCCGGCCAGGCTCGCTGCGTGCACCCCACAGCAGCAAAGCCGCTCCCATGCAATTGGCATCGACCTTCATTCCTCAAACCAGGCAGAGAAGGAGAGCGTGGCAAGCTGCTAAGGCGGGCCGAGGTGCTTGCCTGAGTGGCTGCAGCGGCAACGGCAGCGCAAAATGCCTGCATCAGCAGCCGCAGGCCCGCGTCAGCGCATACTGGCACTAATGCACTGGCGGCGGCCTTCAGCAGAGCGCCGGGAAGGGAGGGGGCGCACGTGCACGCGCTCCAGACGAGCGACTCCAGCGCGGAGACGGGCAGGCGGGTGGCTGTGGCTGGCAGCACGAACGCCCAGGCCGGGAAGAAGTTGCTGGCGCGCTGCTTGAAGAAGGCGGGCAGGCGGTCGACGGTGAAGGTGCTGTGGAGCGGACGGGCGGCAATCCAACACAGCTCAGCACTGCCGGGAGTTTTTAAGAGGCAAGCTTCAGGGAGACTCTAAACTGGCTGCAGGGGGCGGGTGGCAACACCAGTATGCTGTCATTGCTGAAGAAACAATGACACTGACGACGCCTGGAAGAGCACTCGCGCTGCATTGCTTGCTTTGACGTCACCCAGCAGGGTGCACTCTGGCGTGCAAGCAGGCATCGCACGCGTGAGACATGGGGAGAACACGCGCACATCTCGGCCATGCCGTTGAGGAACAGCGTCATCAGGCTGTAGAAGAGGAAGAAGCCGATGAGCCGCACGTCCTGCAGCGTGCGCCCGTGGATGTGCGTGCGCAGGAAGACCGTGGCCGCCACGACCGCCAGCAGCGCCGTCTGCAGGCAGTGACACGCGGCTGTGCCAGCTGTGATGGGAGTGGGTTCCAGCCTGGCCCTTTTCAGCAGGAAAAGGTCTGGTCCGCTAGGGCTCCTGGTTCTGTATGTTGATGTTAAGGCATCTCCCCCGGCCCCCCAGAGCTCCAGTGCCAGGCCCACCACTGGGTCCTAGTACACGAGCAAAGCATCATCGCAGCGCTTAGCAATGATTTTGCCAGTGCTAGGTCTTTGGGGAGCCCTCCCTGAAAACCGGCAGGCTGAGGAGAGCCAGCCGGCCATTAGCAGCAGCGGGGAGGCGGCACCTGCACGAGCTTCAGGATGTACACGCCCTTGTTCCTCTTCATGAGCAGCAGCTCGCGCTGGTAGCAGGCGTGCAGCGCCTTCATCGCTGCAGTGGGCAGGCAGCACCATCTATCAGTCTTGTTCAGTGCACGGCATTGCCTCAGGCAGGCCGAACACGTTTGGCACACGGCAGGAGGGAGGCTCCAGAATCGCATTTGAACACACTGAGAGTGAAATTACCCGACATCGCGTACTCCACGTCAGCAAGCGCCTTGGCGGTTGCAGGCGTCTGCTTCATCTCGGTCTCCAGCTCCTGGACGATGGCGTGGCCGATCGGGTTCTTGTTGAAGGCGGCTGCAAAGTTGCTGATGCTCGTGTAGGCGTGGTCCGCCTCGCCCGCCCAGTACTTGGCCTGCAGGCGCCAGGTGCGGCTGTCAGCTAGCTGCTCCCTGCTGCAGCCGGGATGGAGCTCTCAAATGCAAGCTTGCTGCGGCGGCACGCAGGAGGCAAGGCGAGCTGAGGCTGGGCAAGCTGCCACAAGCGTGTCCAGCGTCACTGCAGCAGATGCAGATCATCACAGCGACATCCAGCCTCGCTTCCTGGTTGGCGAGGCCCGCGCCTGGTTCTCGACCGTCACGACCTCCTGCAGGAAGTTGGGATGGCTCTTCTGCCCGTTCAGGCTGTACCCGTTCTGCTCGAAGAAGGGGATGATGCCTTCGCGAGGCCCATGGTAGACAATCGTGCCGGCCGCCAGGAGGAGGATGTCATCAAAGAGTTCATATGTCTCCTGCTGCGGCTGCAGCAGCGCCGTAAGGATTGTCGCCTGCAGTGCGAGCACACAGCGCCAGAGTGAGGCCCTCAGCAGTCGCCTCCAAGCAGCACTTTGGCAGGCAAGGGCAGCTGCTTGGACGCTGCAGGCGGAGTGGGGACGGCCAGGGCTCTGCCCTGCCTGTCCACACCCACACAGAGGCCACACCTTGCGCTGGTGGCAGATGTCGCTGAGGGTCTTGACGATCGAGAGCGTGGTTGCCGAGTCCTGCAGTGGCAGCACAGCCACCGCCTCAGCGAGAGCTGCAGCAGTCCGTGGTAATCCTGGAGACACGCTGGCGGCCCGAAGGAGGACGCACCAGGCCTGTCGAGATCTCGTGCAGGAACAGCACCTTCTTGGGGCCGACGAGCTGCAGGCGGACGAGTCGCTGTTTCCTCGGCACATTGTGGGTTCAGCCAACAGCAGTCCAGGCTGTCAAATGAGGAACAGAAAGCCAGGTTTAACTAATAGCAAACAGGCACATGGTGAGGTGAGTCAGGCATACCGCCTCGGCCGTGGAAAGGCGCTTCTGCTCGCTGTCCGCGAGGCCCGTGGCCAAGCTGTTACCGACGGTCGTGTCTGCGGCGCCCTGCAGAGGCACATGTGTGAGGCCCCATGCTGTGTGCCGAGCTTTCCATCTTGCAACGTCCCAGGGATTAGGTGTGGAAGCGGGTTTCAGGGCCGCGCCTCCAGATGCAGGGCCTTGAGCACGTGATCGGTCGCAAAGCTGCCATTGCCCGCCGTCAGCAGTGCTTCGATCACCGAGTCTGCCGCCGGCTGCTTTCCGCTCTTGGCCTCGGCCTCCCGCAGCCCCGCCAGCTCCTCCCGCAGCTGGCCCAGCTCGTCTGCGCCCAGTCTTATCCGCCTCAGACTCGAGGTGGCTCTCAACCAGAGGAGAGGCTTCATTGAAGCAGCCAGCGGTGAGCGCACCCGGCTGGCTTCCAGTGCCCTGGGCGGATGCAGCAAAATCCACAGTCTCGCGCACGGTCATCGCCGGCAGGTGAGTGTCGGCCTGATCCACAAAGGCGGACGTTTGCTGCGGATAGAACTTGTCGAACGTCTGCCCGTTGTAAGTGATCTTGCCGCTGATCTGCTTGCCAGCAGAGACAGGACCTCAGCGCCAGCATGGCTGTGCAGAAGGCAGAGCCTGGAAACAAAACGGCAAGCTCGCCTGGACGTCCTCGTGCTGCAGCTTATTGGCCAGCGCCCTGAGCAGCGTGCTCTTGCCACCGCCTGCCGGCCCCAGCAGCAGCGTCAGGCGCCCCGGCTTGAGGATGCCGCTCACACTGTTCAGCAGCACAAATTTGCGCTTGTCCGGCTTGACCAGGCCCGTTTTGGCTAGCAGGTCCTGCAGGCGGGCGGGCGGGTTTGTCAGCACGCGCACCACCTCTATGCATCCCAGCGGGGAGCTTGATGCGGAAGGCGCGCCTCAAAGAAGTTGCGGTAGCTGTTGGCGACGGTCGGTATGGAGCGGTCTCCCACAAAGATGTCGGCACTCACGCTCAGGTGCTGAAAGCGGACCTCCACCTCCCCCTGCGGCGCTTTGGCACTGACGCCGCCAGCTTGGATGATCAGCATCTGCCATCCTAGGCTAATTGCTGGAACTAGTGGATGAAGGTTCTGTCAAGGTGGTGAGGGCGATGCACCTGTCAAAGTGGTGCTTGAGTTGGGCCAGGAAGCCCTGCGTCTTCTGCACGGCGTCCACCAACGCCTGCTGGTCGGCTTTGCCCTGCTTGTACAGGTCGACCAGGCGCGCCACCACCTGATCGCCTGCATCGCTTTCTGCATTCGTCAGACAATAGCGATTTCGGTTGATCACAAGATGTCAAGAGTAACAGCGAGTCCCGATCGCCCGCAGCACCACCCACTTATCTCCGCAGTGTACTGGCGTCCGATTGCCTCTCGCTGCGCACAGCATCGTTATGTTCCGCCAGCAAGCGCGCGCCCGTGGGCGAGCCGCGGGGCTGCAATCAGCGGCGCGGCTAGCAGGAAGCTGTGATGTTATCTACAATAGACCTATACACATGGCGTCCGCACGAGCGCTGTTCGTCTCGCGTCTTGCTAGTGAAGCCCTGATGCGGCAAAGTAGATGTCAGTGGCGTTCCGCACCTGTGGCATTAATGACGATGTGATGAGCTCTCAGCAGCGGCTGCAGAGCGTTCCAGGCATCCGCCAAGCCCTCCTTCCACAGCGAGTCCGCTTCCGGCGGCTCAGGCGCATCACGGTGCTTGGGTGGCGGCTTGGGCACGTCACGCTTGGGCGCACTGTGCGGAGGCACATGCCCGCCAGGCACCTTAGCGGCCTTAGCGACGCCCGCCATGGCTTCGGGAGTCTGTTGTTGATCGGATCAAAACGTGCCGGAAGGTCCGGGGGAGCGATAGGTTTGAACGTAACGGCCAGTTCGCACGTGGGCGTTAACACACGCGCAAAACCAGCAAAATTGAGGCACGCCGCCCATCCTATTGGGCGGACTGGAGGAGCGGCGCAGCCGGCCCGCCGCAAGCGCAGCCCCTGGTGGGGATTGTTCACAGGCAGGACAGCCGCACACACGCGGTCAGTCAGAAGGCATGGTGCCGCCGCAACGCCCAAGGCCGAATTCCTACACGCCGCCGCCGCCTTCTTGAGAGCGGCAAGCTCTCGGTGCCGTGGGTCCTCCTGGTGGCAGGCACGGGAGCAGGCAGGCAGGTGGGGGAAAGCTTCAGGCCGGGTATGCAGGGTGAAGGGGGGGGGGGGGGGGGGGGGGGGGGGGGGGGGGGGGTCGAATAGAGTTTGGCAGGCAGCCACTGCCAACAGCCGGCGGCAGGGAGGCACGCCGGACAGCACTAGGAACGGCTCAGCCAGCCGGCAAGAGGAGGGCGTCCGCAGGGACTGACTGACTGGAGCGGGTGGTGGGGCGGCCGGGGGAGCCCGGCGCCATCAAAGCAGTGCATATTTTTCCAGGACGGAAGGCGGGAAACGGCGGGATGGTGTTGTCTGGGATCCAGGCGCTCTGCCGCCCGGGGCGGCAGCCGCTCGCCAGGCTGGGCACAAGCCGCCTAGCGGTTCTGGAAGTTGAGCTTCTTCAGGGCCAGGCCGGTCGCAACGATGCACGCCTGCAGGATGTGGGAGGCAGGGACGTCACTGTGATGGAACTGACGAAACCTTTGGCGAAACACTTTTGCCACATGCATAAGCATGCAGCATGGCCGCCTAGCGACGGCAGCTTCGGCAGGCACCCAAGCAAGGCGGAAAGCTCACCGCGCCGATGAGCACATTAGCCAGCACAGTGTAGCCGACCCAGGAGGAGCGGTAGCCAAACTGCAGCGGAGACAAGAGGCGCTCAGCCGTGCGGCCGAGCCGCAGCAGCGCCCCACAGCACGGGTCTGCCAGAGCAGCGCGCATAGCTCTGCAAGCGAGTTTCAGCGCTTGCTGACGCCTGCTAGCTCTTACTTGCTGCCCTTATCAATACAGCCCTCGCCCAGCTTGTTCGGTCGATTTTCTTCCCTGAGAGAAACCCCCCGGTGGGCAGTGAGCGGCTCACCTGGTCGACCAGGAACTGCTTGGGCGTGACGGAGCCGCCGCCCTGCAGCTGGACCTGCGCGGGGCGCCAGGGTGGCGGCAGGTCAGTTACAACCCAGGAGTTACAGCGTGTGCCGCTCGGCATGTGGAGGTCCGCAGCCGGGCCGGCGCTGCCAGGCTGTCCAGGCTCACCTGCGTGTCCTGGATGTTGCCCAGCTGCGTCACGATCAGGCCGCGCAGCTCCCATTGGACCGGGTCGGCCCAGAACGCCCAGATCCTGCAGCCAGGGGCGGGCGCGGGTGAGGAGAACTGGATTTTTTCTTGGCTCTGCCGGCCGGCCGGGGTTCGAGCAGTTCGGGGCCGCACCACCAGCCAGGGATGCTCTTCTCCTGGACCACGAAGCCGGCGAAGAGGTTGAAGAGACCATAGAAGGCGCCGGAGATCACGGCCGCGCCGATGAGGTTGGGCGTGATGGCGACGGCGGTCACGCCCTGCGGCAAATGGGCGGCCTCGGAGGCGGCGGAGCGCGGCGGATGGGCGGCGGAGGGGGCTGGGGGGTGGGAGCGCACATAGAATGTGAAGAACACCAGGGAGGAGTCTGTGAAGAACATGAACTGCGCACGGAGCGGCACAGTCAGTCGCAGGCGAGTCGGTGGCGTCGACCTCGGCAGGTGCGCAGCAGGCAGGCAGGGAGGGGGAGCGCCGCACCCAGAAGAACTTGCCGGCGTCCTGCTGGAAGCCCGCCATGAAGTCTGCGAGCCAGGCCGCAGGGCTGGGTCAGGCCGCGCGCAAGCAGCAGCAGGCAAGGGGTGGGAGGGAGGGTGGGAGGCTGACAGACGACGGCGGTGTAAACGGCGCCCTGGACGACGATGTAGATGAGCTCCACGGCGGCCTGCAGGCATGGCGAGCAGGGGCGGCTGTGAGTCGCAGGGAGCCCTGCTGAGCTGGCATCCGATCACAGGCTCCGGGAGCGGGGCAAGCGGCTCACCAAGCCGAAGAACCACGGCATGATGTTGTACCTGCGGGGGCGCACATGGCCCGTCTCAGCCTGCACATGCCCGCATGTGCTGCATGCATGTGGGGGTCCTGCCCCGGGGGAGGCAGCATCGCTGCCTCCTGCCTGGCATGCTGCTGGCAGCACGCATCGCCGCTCTCAGTACATGCCACCTGCCTTCAGAGGGGATGTAGAGATCTGCAAGTGCCGCTAGCTGCAAGCGGCCCCCATGCACGCACATCGCAAATCGGAGTCTTGAAGAGGCCTCTTTGCGTGCGCTCTCTGCACAGCAACCTCCTGCAGGCACCCACCACATGCTGCGCACGGCAGCATGGCGTGGAAGAGCAGTGGGCCCGCACATGCCGGCGCCCTTCTCTCGGTACATGACCGTGCGCTCGTCCGAGATGACCGGCTGCACAAAGACCGCGTTCATGATGCCGATGAACAGCAGCGCCGTGTAGAGGCTGCCCAGCACGTTGAGGATGGTCTGCTGCGTGGACCTGCAAGGGGAACGGGCGGCGGCCGCGGCTCAATCAAGTGTCCGCCGCACGACTCGGGCGTGCTGGGGGCAGGAGGGGCCGGCGGAGGGGCGCACGTGTTGCCGCCCAGGTTCCTGCGCAGCAGCGGCGGCAGCACGGCTCAGCGACTGTGATGGTGCTGGAGTGCATGGGAGCAGCGCTGTGAGGGTGGTGTGAGTCGCGCACAGGCAGCAGCTGCGAGAGAAGGCACTGCGCAATGCGAATGGCAGGCGCAATGGAGCCCGGCTCCATGGTGCTTGCAACGACTTGCGCAACACTCCATGCCCTGCATCATACACGTGTTGGTACCGCTTGCACATTCAGTGGGCAGCGCACCAGAAGACGGCGCCGAAAAGCAGGGCGACGCCAATGGAGAAGCTGAAGCGCGTGCCGTTGTACTGCGCAGCGGTGTTCACTCTGTCAGGCCCTGCCAAAAAATCACTGAAGGGCACGTGATTTGCCGCGAAAAATCAATTTCGGGCCGCTCACCGCCGGGTTGCGCCAGTAAGTCGTCCAGAACTTGCCGAAGCAGATGACAAACTGCTGCAGGAAGGTGCGAGGGAAGACGCTGTCAAAGTACAGCGGCTCGCTGCCCGGCTTGGGCTGGCTGGCGCTCTCGATCGTCTTGGCCGTGGCCCTGCGAGGGGCCGCACTCTCAAGGCGTGATGCACGTGGTATGATGCAGCCGCAAGCCAGCCGGGGAGCAAGGGGGGGCGCACTGGTAGACGCTGCTGTTCTCGTAGATGTCGGCAAAGTTGAGGCCGAGCCGCTCCTCCATGCCCGGCGTCGACACCTCCAGCATCCAGGTTGCCGGGTTGATGCCCACGTTCAGCGGCGGCACGTTCGGGATGGCGGAGAAGTACGCGACCAGGTCGGCGGACTCCTTGCCGAGCGGGCCGGCGTAGATGGTGCGCCCGCCGCGCTGCGGACGCGGGAGCCGCGCTCGGCCTCCGAATCTCAAGCGGATCGCGCATCACCAGCGCGCGCGGAACGCGAAAAAACGCACCTTGAGCAGCAGCAGCTCGTCGAAGGCCTCGAAGATGTCGATGGAGGGCTGGTGGATCGTGCAGACGATGGTGCGGCCGGTGTTGACGATGTTGCGCACGGCGCGCATCACGATGGCGGCCGCGCGCGCGTCGAGGCCGGACGTCGGCTCGTCCATGAAGATGACGCTCGGGTTGGCGACGAGCTCGACCGCGATGGTCAGCCGCTTGCGCTGCTCCACGCTCAGGCCGCTCACGCCGGGCAGGCCGACCTGCGCCGCGCGGCAAGTGAGTGCCGCCGCCGAGCCCGAGGGTCGTCGCGGTCGCGGGCGGCGGGGCGCACGATGACGCCGCGGATGGAGGTCAGCTCCACCAGGTCCATCACCTCGTCCACGTACGCCTCCAGGACGTCGCGGTCAACGTCGCCGTTGATGCGCAGCTTGGCGCTGAACAGCAGCGCCTCGACGATGTTGGTCTGCGGCGACTGCAGGCCCGGCGCCCACCAGCGTCAGCCGTCTGCCAAGCGGCCGCCAAGGGGAGGCGAGGAGAGGAGCAGGCAGGCCGCACGTGCACGTCTGTCTGCTCGCAGTAGCCGCTGATGCGCGCGAACGTCTCCTGCACCTTGGGATGGCCGTTGATGCGGACGTCGCCCTCGATGATGCCGCCTGCAGCAGAGGGGACCAGTCAGCAGCCGGGCTGGCCGGGCCATCCCAAAGCATCGCCAGCTGGGCTGCAGGGAGGCGCTCTGCCTCTTTCGTGGCCCAACAGGCTGTCCGAACGCTGCCGGCGCTATTTGAATATCAGTTTTAAAGTTCAAATCGCTGGCGGGCGCGCGCACCGGTCTTGCGGCCGGCCAGCACGTCCATGAGCGTCGTCTTGCCGGCGCCCGAGACGCCCATCAGCGCGGTCAGCACGCCCGGGCGGAAGGCGCCCGAGATGCCGCACAGCAGCTCCAGCTGCTTCTTGCCGCCGATCGTGTGGATGGTCGGCAGGTCCAGCGAGGCCATCGCCTGCACTCCATTTCAAGAGTTTCAAATTCAATTTTCAAATTCAAAAACATTCAAGCCGACGACTAAATAAGACGGCGTCGGACTCGATACAGGATGCGCCTCTGTCCAATCCGGCAGGGCTAGCCGCGACAAGGGGCCCCAGCAGCTCTACCCGGCAAGCGCCCGGGGGGAATGAGAGAAGGCGCGCCGGCGGCAGGGGCACGTAGTAGTGCACGTCCTTGAAGGTCATGATCATCGGCTCGAACGGCAGCACCATGCCCTTCTCCACGTTGGCCGACTGCAGGTTCATGCTGCTGTGGCTGCCCATCTGCTTGGCGGAGGTCGGCTTCTCGCCCACCTGCGGGAGTTACAGTCTGCAGTTAGGCCCTTATTTAGGGTTGAGGCGCTGTCGCTCCACCTGCTTGGCCCAGCGGGGCTGTGGTCGACGGCGCGGGCCCAGTCAGCAGCTTCACGAGTGCTGCTGCTGCTGCCGCCGCCGGCCGCTGCCCAGCCGCCGGCCTGACGAGGGGTACTGTCGCTGGTTGAACGGGCATGGCAGCGCGCTCTGCCCCTCCCTTCCCCGCATGCGCAGCTGGGCAGGTGCCGCGTGCTGCCTTGCCAGGCACACCCTCTCTCCCCCCCCTGCCACCCCACTTGGCAGCCTGTGGGAGCCTTGCGACCGCGCTGAAGGCGCTGCCTGTGATCTGCACCTGTGTGTGTGGGTGTGTGTGCTGTTCTCGGCAGAGAGGGAAAGGGCGGGGGAGCAGGGCCGCACCGACAGTCTGCCCTCGCTCGTCTGCAGCTGCGCGCGGCTGAGCGCGGCCAGCTTGCGCGAGCGCGCCTCGGCCAGCTTCTGGGAGCGCGCGGCGCGCAGCGAGGCCGCCTTGGCCGCCTTCTTGCTGTCCTGGCGGCTGCCAGGCGTCTCCGGCACGTCCACCGCCACCTTGTCGTCGCCCTCGTCCGGGTAGCCGGTGCGTGCGTGCTCCCGCTCGGCCAGCGCCTCCTCAGACTTGATGGGCGCCGACATGCCGTAGGCTGCGGTGCGGCCAGCGGGGGCGTCGGTTTCCCTTTCCCACCACAGCTTTGACTGTTTAAACTTTATATTTATATTAAAATATTATTCACTTTGATCATTTTTTGTGAATAACAACCATGCTAAAGCATCTCAGCCAGCTCGCAGCACCCGGTCCGGGCAGCCGAGGGCAGGGCGAGGCGCCGCAGCTTCCCTCTCATATTCCTTTCGGAGGTTTGGGTGATGGGAAATACATTGGCCGCCTTGAAAAGCACTTTCCAACACGCAATCTTACTGCCGGCTGGAGGGTTGCGGTTGCGAGCGGTGTGCAGATCACGGCAGGATGCTGCAGGCTCGTGAGAACGAGATTATTGAGGGTTTTCAAAACTCGCAGACAGACTGCCGGAAATCTAGGAGGGTCAGGAGACGCACGATCGAGGAACTCGTGGCAGAGGATGATGCCGACGTTGAACAGCAGCGTGTAGGCTGCGGGCAGCCGACCGGCGATGGTTTCAGGCAGTCGCAAAGGGGAGGCGTATCATCAGGTCGTGGCTTCCGCCTGAAATATCTGGAGGCATTATCAAAGCATCCAGCACGTGGTCAGCCGCATGGAACCTCTGACGGCAGCGCGTCGGCTGAAGCCTGAATGGGCGGCAGCAGCCTGCCGCCGCCTCGCAGCTGCCGGAGTTGGAGGCGGGGGAAGGGGCGCACCAATCAGCACGCCGACGCCGAGCCAGACCCACCTGGGGCAGCAGCGCGTGCGGGGGTTCTCAGCCAGCCTGGCGATTAGTATTCGAGGCACAGCAAGATAATGAGTGGAGTGGCAGGCATGGGTGCGGATGTGGCAGAGGCGTGGCGGGGCCGTGAGCGCAGCACGGTGGGTGGTGCAGAGGCGTCGCAGCAGCCCGACTTTGATGTGCCCGGCAGGGCTGGGAGGGGGGTTTCTAAAACGTGAGAATACCCCCGGAGGGGGGCGCGAAACTTGTTCAGGGGAGAGGCGGAACAGCGCCCGTCCCCGCTGTCAGAGCACCCCACTCTGCAGATGCGGGGCATTGGCGGGCGCAGAGAGTGGCAGGCGCTTGCCAGTAGTAGGTCTTGAAGCCGCGCGAGGTGAGCAGGTACACGCCCAGGCCCTGCGGGTTGCCGTCGGGCGCCGGCAGCTGCCGGTACGAAGGCGCCGTGAACTCGTTCACCATCAGCGCCATCTGCGCGTACTGGACCGGGTTCATCCAGTAGCCCCAGACGACCCTGCGGCCGAGCACACCGCCAGCATGTCATCTTCTGGCCATCAGCCGCCGCCGAAAGCCCGACCTTCCGCTACCCGACGGCGCGCCCAATGCCCCTGGCAGCCTGTCAAAGCCACCCAGGGAAGCCTGGTCACATACCTCAGCTGACAGCCTTTTGTGCACGATTAACAGCCTGGCATTTTCACGTAACACACCCCTCTGGCTTGCCACCGACCTGCGGTCCTCACGTCCGTCGTTTTACCGCGCGCGGGGGGCGGGGGG
>BHFV01000869.1:0-13504 GCA_003568905.1 Trebouxiophyceae sp. KSI-1
ACCCCGACCTGCGCGACGCCGACCTCAGCGCCTATGTGGCACTCGTCCACTCGCGCTTTTCGACCAACACCTTCCCCTCCTGGCCCCGCGCGCAACCGATGCGCCTGCTGGGCCACAACGGCGCGCCCCCCCCCCCCCCTCCTCCTTGAACCTGCTTGTGGGCTGCCTCCTGGTAGGCGTCTGGGGTTTCGTGCCTCCAGGTCGGAGCGCATGAGCACGAAGTCGGCGGCCTCGATGGCGATGTCGGTGCCGCTGCCGATCGCGATGCCGACGTCCGCCTGCGCGAGCGCAGGCGAGTCGTTGACGCCGTCGCCGACGAGCGCGACCTTGGCGCCGGCCGCCTGCAGCGCACGCACCTGCGGGGGGCGGCAGCGGACGGAATGAGTATCCTAACGCCTAACGGGGGGAGGAGTATAATCAGGGCTTGTCAGATCGCCGACGCGGCCCGGCCTTCAGGAGCCTGCATGCTGCTGCATGGGTCGATGGGAGGTTAGGGACGCGGCCGGCGGGCAAGGTCTCTGGGAGCTCTGGTCTGCAAGCGCTGCCGCTGCTGCGGCTCAGTCAGGCGCACCCGCCTCTGCTCAGGAGCAGGCGCTGCCTGTGCCGTCACCGCACACACTTCCCAGGAAAGGTCATTCCGTGCAGGCTGGGGCGCGGGGCCGTTGTCCACTGCAGCGCAGTCTCACAGGGCCTCGAGGGGGCGGCGGGCAGGAGGGGGGGAGGAGCGACCTGCGCGGCCTTGCCGTCCGGCAGCACCTCCGCCTGCACGTGGTCGATGCCGACTGCCTCCGCCACGACGCGCGCCGTGCGCCAGTTGTCCCCGGACACCATGTGGCACTGCGGGCGGGCACAGAGGGCGTGCTGAGTGTGTCTGTATGTTATGGGATTGAGGGTATGTAATGTGGGGTTGAAGGTTTATGGTGCTGAGCTTGCCAGGCTGGCAGCACCTGGCAAGGCAGCATGGCCCTCCTGCTGGCTCTGCCCAGACGGCTGGCGGCTGCCTCTCGAGCGGTAAGGCAAGCCCCCCCCCTGCCCGGGGGAACCCGAAGACGCCATGCATGTGCCGCCCCCGGCTGCCGGCACAGCTGCCTGAGACGCAGAGCACCTGCCTAATGGCAAGCCACTCGCCAAGCAAGCGCGTCCACACAACCAAGTCATGCACTGTGGGCCACCCCCAGGCGCGGCCTCTGCCTCCTCTCAAGGGGGTGCTGTGCCTGGATGCCCCGCCGCCGGAGCGCCGCCACCACGCCGGCCGCCTCGGGCTTGATCGGGTCGGCAATGGTGAAGGCCGCCAGCAGCGCGCTGCCGGCCGCCAGCAGCACCACGGTCGCGCCGCGCATCTCCTGCTCCCGCATGTGCTCCAGGGCCTCTCTGCGCCGCCAGAGCCAGCAGAGGGTCGGTTGGTGCGTGTGGAAGGTAGCAGGAATAAGCACCGGAGATAATCGGGATAAATAATGAATGAATGAACGCTGTTGGGCGTGTTGGCGAGGCAAGCCCCAGAGCACTGGGCCGGCGCCTGCAGGGGAGGCAGGATTGGGAAAAGCACCCCTGGTCAGGGGGGTTGTGGAGGCAAAAATACGAAACTACGCCGCCGCCAGGAGGTTCTTCGTGCTGGCATGGCTTCGTTCTCTAGGAAGCGGCGCTTTTCCATGATGGAGTGCATTTGGAGATGGGAAATCATGATCCTGAGGCCGGAGCTGCCAAGCATCCGCCACAGCTCCATGCACCCTTCTCGCCCGCCTGCCTTCTTCCCGGCAGTGCAGGCGGCTGCATGCCTGGGCACCTCCACGCCGTGCTCCGCCATCAGCAGCCGGTTGCCGACCAGCACCCGCGTCTCCGCGGCGCCGGCAGCCGCCGGGAAGCCGCCGGCCGCCCAGCAGCGCATGCCGCGGCCCGGCAGCGCCTCCGCGCCGCTCACCTCGGGCAGCGCCCCCCAGGCCGCGCAGCCGCTGGGGCCGGGCGCGCCCCCGTGCTGCCTGGCGTAGGCCAGGACAGCTCCTGCGAGTGGGTGCTCGCTGCAGGCCTCGGCGGCGGCGGCGAGAGCGAGCGCGCGGGTTTCGGCGGCGGCGGCGGCGGGGAACAGGCGGTGGCCCGTCACGGCCGGCCGCCCCTGCGTGAGCGTGCCGGTCTTGTCGAAGCAGACGACTCGGACGCGGTGCGCGGCCTCCAGCGCGGAGGCGTCCTGCTGGCCAAGGACGAAGGCACGTCAGTCGCACAGCGCAGCAAGCTGCCTGTGGGGTGTGCGCGGCTCGCTGGGGTCGGCAAGACGAAAAAAAAACGCCGATGCTCCTGGGGAGGAAGCAAGGCAAGCCTGGTTGTCTCCTGCAAGATCGCAGACACAGCGCAGGTGCACGCCTGAGAGGACGCTTGCAGCAGCGGCCTGGAACGCTGGGCCTGCTGTGCCGACTGAGAGATGCAGAGCAAGGCACGGCACCGCCTCGGCGCGCGGCTCTGCTGCTGCGCAGGCGCAGGCTCGGGCGCCCAGCCCTTGCAGGCGGCGTGCGCGCCCCCCAGCAGCAGACCGGACAGCAGAAGCCGCCGAGTTCAGAGCGAGCGGCGCGCTGCGGCTCTCAGCAAGCACCGCGTGCCGATGGAGGCGAGAGCGGCGGGGCGGCTTGCCTTGATGAGGATGCCCTGGCTGGCGGCGACGCCGGTGCCGACCTGCACGAGATCGTCAACGTGAACACGACATGACATGACATGAACACAGCATGACATTAATACGACATGACATGAACACAGCATGACATGAACACAGCATGGCTGGCGAGGCGGCGGTCAAGATGGAAGCCATGTCCGCGGCAGCCCTGGACGCAGTGCACATCTCCCCGGACGCCAGCCACCGCGAGCAAGTGTGCAGCGCGTTTTGCATCGAGGCAGCCCGCGCGAGGAGCGTGGGATTCGTGGCTTCACCATGACGGCCGTCGGCGTGGCCAGGCCGAGCGCGCAGGGGCAGGCGATGACCAGCGTGCTGATGCCGAAGAGCAGCGCGAAGAGAAAGGCGTTCGTGCCGGGCGGGTACCAGTCAGGCGGGAAGGCGCCTGCCTTGCCTGCGGGGAGGGCGGGCAGGGGGTCAGTCTGGCAGCGGCCGAATGGTGCCGGCGGGAAGGAAGCCATGGGAGCTTCACTGGGATGGGCATGGGCATGGGCATGGGCATGGGCATGGGCATGGGAGCATGGGTGCAGATCATGTGTGCAGATCATGTGTGCAGAGCATGAGTGCAGCATGCTTGCACGCAGCAAGCGCAGCTCTCCAGCCGCTTGCTGTTGCAACTCTGCCCCGGCCAGGATAGGCGGCACTGCCTCGACCTGAAACCCTGAAACCCCAAAACCAAAAACAGGAAAAACCATAATACCCCGTTGGCCTGCCCTGGCGGGCGAGCGCGGCGGGGGCCCACCGGCGGCGAACCAGCCGGCCCAGACGGCGGCTGCGGCGGCCGCCACGCAGGGCACAAAGGCGGCGGCCACGCGGTCGGCCAGCGCCTGGATCGGCGGCTTGGACAGCTGCGCGCCCTCGACCAGGCGCACGATGCGCTGCAGGGTGGTGTCGGCGCCCACCCGGGTCGCCTGCGGGGGGAGGAGCCAGGCGGGCGTGAGGGCCAGGGGCTGCCGCGGCAGGCGAGCCCACTGACGCAGCAGACACAAGGCAAAGCTTTCTCCCAGAGAAACGGAAGGGGAAAATGTTTCTCTCGGCTCGGATGGCCGGTCATGGACGGGGAGAGTTGTGTGCATGTCTCCGGGAGAAAGGGAAGGAAACGGGAAAGAACAAGTTCACCCAGGTGCCTTGCTTATACGGGTGAGCCACAGCCGAGGCAGCGGCTCCTCCCTGCTGCAGTTCTGGCGCGCGCGCGCGCGCTACCCTATCAAGCAAAGGTAAGAAGCGCAGGAACAGGAGGCTGCAGAGCGCTGCGCTGAAACAAAACCTGGCAATGTACCCCCCGGGGGGGGGGGGGGGGGGGGGGGGGGGGGGGGGGCACCCGCACGAGCAGCACGGAGCCGCCGTTGACAGACCCGCCGACCGCGTCGCTGCCCGGCCGCTTGGCAACCGGCCGCGACTCGCCTGCGGGCAGGCGGCGGGCTGAGCGGCTCGCGGGCAGCTTGCAGGCAGGGCTGTGCAGTGTGCCTTGAAATCTCGTCATGCAGCATTGACCTGCCCTGATCAGCAGCTCAGCTGCTGAGAACACACACATGCACATGTTGCCGTTGTCTCATGAGAGCCTGTCTTGGAGGCACCCTAATGAAAGGGCCCAGGCCTCATCTCTTGTAAGTTTTGCACGCTTGCAACTGCCACCCGAAACTGCACTGCAGTGCTACAGCAGGCCGTGCCCGGCGCAGGGCCGCGCAGCTGCCAAGCTGCTAGTTGCGGGTGCTGCTGGCAGGCAGCTGTGTGCCAGCCTCCAGAGCCCCTGTCAGCCTGTTGTCCCGCGCCACTGGCAAGGGGCTGTGGCACGCCAGAGTGATCGCGCTGGCTGCTGCAAGAGGAGGGCCCAGGCCCCACAGCTGACCTGCAGCCGCTGCAAAAGTGCCAAGACGCGTGCATACATCCTCGGACACCAGGTTGTTCCCTTCACCCCAGGAGACACGCGCAATGGCGGCGGCAGGGGGAGGGGGGGCACACCAGTGATCATCGACTCGTCCACGTGTCCCTCCCCGCGGTGCACCGTCCCATCCGCCGGGATGCGCGCGCCGGGCAGCACCTGAGGCCGGGGCGGCCGTGCGGCACGGCGCTCAGTCCCACGCGTTGGCAGCAGCATCGCTGCCGCGCAAGGCAGCCTGTAGTATGCAGCAGAGGCAACCACAAAGGCTGCTCTGCACCGTTCCGTTCCGATTTGCTTCTGTTGTGGGGAGCCACAGGACAAAAACAGAAGCAGAGGCAGCGCAGCCAGCCGCCGAGTGCGCTGATGCGGCCCACGGCAATGGCTGGAAGGCACCCAGCAGCAGCAGCAGCAGCAGCAGCAGCAGCAGGGGCGGCTTTTGTGCTTTCAAGAGTGGAGGTGAGAAGGCACCTTGACGAGGTCGCCCGCCTGCAGCAGCGCGGCCGGCACCTCGCTCTCGGAAGCCACCGCCCCGCTGCCGTCCTCCGTCACCAGAATGGCCGTCTCTGGCGTCAGCCGCAGCAGCTTGGTCACCGCCTGCGACAGTCCAGCCTCACTCAGGCGGCATGCATGCTGCCAAACAGCAGCAACCCTTGCAGCTTGGCAGCATGCCGGCAGGCAGGCGGCAAGAACCGCTGCTGGGCCATCACTGGCGGCTTCAGGGAGAGGAGGCGCGAGCTGGAGTGGTTCGCCAGCCTGGCAGGCTGCACAGCAGAGCTCCCGGCAGGCGGGGAGGGTGGTGGCCCCCCCACCTCGCTGGTCTTGCCCTTGGCCAGCGCCTCCAGCAGCTTGCCGAGCGACAGGAAGGTCACGAGCAGCGCCGCCGTCTCAAAGTAGTCGGCCGCCTCAGCCTCCCGGTTGCCCCGCTGCCACTGCTGGTACCTGCCAGCCGCCGGCCGCGCTGCTGGGCTCACCACGGACGCCAGCCGGCGCGGGCAGGGCCAGCGATGCTCCTGACTGAGGGGCGGGGGGCAAGATGCAAGTCTTAGGGATTCCTGGTTCCAGGTCGTGTCGGGGGCAAGCTGGTCGCTCCCAGCTTGCCTTGTTGGCATGGGCATGGGCATGGGCATGGGCATGGGCATGGGGCATGTGCTTCGGGCATGCGGCTTGCGGCATGTGCATGTGCCCCATGCCCATGTGCATGCCCCTCCCTGCACGGGCCCTCCGGGCCGGTGCACAGGGGGTGGTCGCGGTAAGCCGGTCACCCAGCTTGCCTCGTTATTACGCCGAAAGCCGTGTAATTGCTTTTAAAATGTGCATGCGCGTTCACTCTCGGCATGCCATCATCACCTGTGCGCCATGCTCAGCAGGCTGTACGCGTAGGCCGCCAGCGAGCCGCCCGAAATGAGGACGTCCATGTTGGCGCGGCCGCGGCGCAGCGCCCGCACCGCGCCGACGTGGAAGCTCCAGCCGACGTAAAACTGCAGTCAGCTAGGTCAAGGTGAGTCGGCGCTGTGCTTTCTTTGCAGAGGCGCGACTGGTGTTGTCACTGTTTCTGTCGCCACCACAATGTGCCCTCATTCCCCCCTTGCAGTTGCGTGGGGAGCACTGTGGGGCGCTGGGTGCCGCAGCTGAAGAGTGCTACTGCCTCCTTCCGGAGATTGGAACCAGCGGAGGGGCGCTTCTCAGAGTCCCCTACACACGCAGAGTGGCTTGCTTTGTCGGTCTGAAAACGGCGGCATTTCCATTCCATTTCCTGCCACTGCAACTGGAAGCTTCCTGGGATTTGCAGGCCTTCGAGCCGAGCGCACGCCACACCCGCATCAGCCCAGGAGGCAGGCTGGTGGGAGGGGCGCACCACGACCGGCGTGGTGAGCGCCCACTTGACGAGTTCGCCAGCAGTGAAGCCGCCGACGGGCGCGTCCAGCCCCTGCCTGACGCCCGGCAGATAGCCAAACACCATGGCCAGCAGGAAGACCGGGACGGTGAAGACCAGGCCCAGCAGGAACTTGCGCTTCCAAAAGGCGACCTGCCATGTTTCACAGGCCGACCTGTGAGACTCTTGCCCCGCTTTCTGGTTGAAATTTGCTTCATAGGTGCGTTTATTGGTTCCGAGGCAAAAGGCAGTACCTCCCGCCGCCGCTCGCCCATGCCGGCCTCCCAGCCGTCGCCGGCGGCAGCCAGGCTGGCCTCGTGGCCCAGGTCCTCTACGGCTGCAATGAGGTCGCGGGGCGCCACGGCCGCCGACTCGTATGTCACCTGGAGTGCATGCGGCAGCGCAGGGGCCTAAGGGGGCACTATCACGCGGCTGCCTGGCTGCAGCCTGCCCTGTCTGAACTGCAAGGCTAGGCTGCAGCGGCCCGGACGCGCTCCGCTGCTCGTGTGGGATGCCTGTGAAGACCCCTGTTGCTTGCCAGGAGGCAAAGTGGAGCTGGCACATGCGTAAGCAGCCGGCATGTCTGAGAAGCTGAGTGCAATGGAAGCAGCGTGGGCGGGGCTTGGGCTGACAGTGTGAAGCGGAGCAGCTGGGCGCGAGGCGCAGGCCCCACCTCCGCCTGGTTGGTGATCAGAGAGACTGACGCCTTGCTGACGCCGGGCAGCGCCCGCAGCGCCGCCTCCACAGCCGAGGAGCAGCCGGAGCAGGTCATGCCGCCCACCTGCACACGGCAGGGGTGGCTGAGCCGCTGGCAGGGTTGTGCCACTTGGCTGCGCCGCAAGAGGTAGGCTGACTGCAGACCTGCAGCGTGATGGTGGCCCGGCCGGCCGCTGCACGGGGCGAGGCTGGAAAGCCGGCGTCCTCGATCGCGCCCAGCAGGTGCTCCTGCGGCAGGCCGACGTGATGAGAGTGCGGACGGCCCACTTGCGGTTAAAGGCAAAAATGGTGGGAACCGACTGGAGCCCGCACCAGCTCCACGCTCTGGTCGTACTCTACCTTGGCCTCGCCCTGAATGAGGCTCACGGCCACGCTGCGCACGCCCGGCGTCTGTGCCAGCGCTTTTTCCACCGCAGATGTGCAGGAAGAGCACGTCATGCCGCCCACCTGAGGTGTGGCAGCATGCCTCTGAGACCCGCCGGGTTGCACAAGCCGCTATCCATTGCATTGCTGCGGTATCTGCCCGCAAAGCTTGTCCCAAAAGCGTCAAATGTCCGTGCATGCAACGCAAACTCGCATGCGTGCGCGTGTTGTGGGGCGCGCACCTGAATGTGGCTGCAGCGATGACCCGAGCGGGTAGCCATCACTGCTTGTTCTTGAAAAAGCACGCAGCGAGAGTGAACCGGCGACGCAGAGTCGGTGGCCCACTACCTCATTACAGTCTACAAAGTCTAGCCAAGTGCCTCAAAATTGCTACCTCATTACAGTTAACAAGGGTCTGGGTGCTGAGACCTTGGCAGATCGGGCGAGTTTGTGCATACGACATACAAGCACATACCCAGGGAATAGCTTGTTTCCCGGCGTGATCAGGAGACACAGCACTGAGCAGGGGCCGGGCAAACAGAGTGTGACAGTGGTGCTCAGGGGCAGTCTCAAAATCAGCGACCAGGAAGAGAAGGGCAAGAAGGGCCGCTCTCACGGAAAGCAGGCTCGCTTGCGGAGACGAGTGGGGGAGCAATGCTGGCAGTGGCAGCTGAAAATTAGCAGGCACAAGTTTGTCTGGGACACCGCCGCCTCGGGCAGGAGGAGCGGAGGCGGCGTCAGTCGATCCAGGCGCTGATGGGGTAGGCCATCCGGGTGAAAATCTCGGCGCAGGCGTCGTGGCTCAGCGCCAGCGTGGGTGCCTTTCCCGGCCGCGGCTGGCTGGCCACCAGGAAGAGCCGCACCGCCTCCTGCAGCCCCAGATGCCTCCCATGAGCAAGCTGACAAGGACAAAGGGCAGGCAGGCTTGACCCCCAGTCAAGCCTGCAGAGCTGGGCAGACCTGGAAACGAGGCGGGAACAAGTGGTTGAGCTCAAAGGACCAGCGCGGGCGCCTGAGTGCCAGCCTGCAGAGCATCCTCGCAGGTATGCAGGAGGGGGATCCCGGACCCGTCTGGCGGCTGCATCACTGCAACGCAGGGCAAAGCAGGGCGCACCAGCAGTAGCTGTCGGCACAGGCGCCAGTGGGCGCGTCGTGTGGCTGCTTGGCTGCGGCTTCCGGCTCCAGCTGGCCCTTGTGCCACTCCTCCTGCTTCTGGGCCCGTAACTCAGGACTGTGAGTTCTGAGTCCGACAAGAAACCTAGGTCAGCAAGCGTGATGCGTCCCGCACCGGAGGCTGCTCGGCTCCAGCGTTCACCAGCAGCTCCACGACGTGCACCTTGCCCCTGTCGCAGGCCCACTGCAGCGCTGTGCGCTTCTTTTCGCCTGCGGACATGGTCGATGGTCGTCAAATGTTTAGGTGTCGTGACTCGGATAGGCATGCCGGCTGCGGGGAGGAAACCTCACCGTGATCGATGCAGTCGATGGCAGCGCCCAATGCCAGCAGAAGGGAGACGATGTGCGCCTGCCCGGCTTTGCTCGCGACATGGATGAGGCGCGATTGGAAAGCAGTTGGCGCGTTGACAAAGTTGGGGCACTGCGCGAAGAAGGTCGACACGGCGGCGGCGTCGCCGCTTGCCGCCGCGACGGTGACTTCCTTGGGCACGAGCGGGAAGCGCATCGTTTGACGCGTTTCGATGCCGAAGCCCCGTGCGCGGCCCGACACGTGATTCACGAGCGGGAGCGCTGTCGGATCTCAGAAGAGTCACATAGCCGCGGTGGGGCGGAAGCGCAGCATTGGCTGCGAAGCAGTTAACGAGAAAAGATCGTGAGTGCAGGTTCCCAGGGTGGGGGAGAATGGGATTTTGGCGGTGGAGAAGAGGAGAAGGCCTGGAGAAACGACAAAAACAGCGGAGAAAGCCTTTTTTGGCCAGGAGAATGATACATTTTATACATCAATCGAAAGCTCTTGAAGAGACGGTTCTGATGAGCTTATCAAAGTCCCGAATGGTTGAGAACTGCCCATGCTATGGCCAATTTGAGTGCAATTTGAGCCGGAGAAAGGGAAAAGAAAAATACTGAGCCTGTTCAAGGCTTTCTAGATGCGAGATATGGGCATAAGAACCCCTCCTGGACATTTGCCAGCAGTTTTTTTGCAGTGAATGGCTGTTCCAGGTTGGGGTCCCTCATGCCGCCCGATGCAATAATCTTGGACTGCATCTGGCGGTTCCTCGGCTTAGTTCAGCCTTTTTCGTTCAACAGCTGCGGTGCTGAAGCCAGTTAGCAACTAATGAGTGTATTTCTGTACTGATGTCGCCTCTCCTGGTGCTAAAACTGTTCTTTACCAGTGCGGTTCGGGTCGAATTCCACCCTTTTCTCCGCATTTCTCCCATTTTCTCACTCTCCCCTCTTTCTCCTCGGGGGAGAAGCGAGCGAACGCCGAGGAGAAAATCGGATTTCTCCGAGAAAAGTGGAGATGGAGAAAGTTATTTTTCTCAATCTCCCCCACCCTGCAGGTTCCCATCGAGGGACAGCAGCCCTCCCCCCTCCCTCCCCTTTCCTCTCTTCTCCTCTCCACGTAACTTCACATGTACAGGCGGCACACGCACGCCACACAGGTCAAGTCTCTGAGGGGAACATTTCAGCCGCGCAATACAGGGCGCTTGCCGGGTCACACATGGCAAAAGGCACGCGGGTCAGGGCAGCATGCAGACACAGGTCACAGGGTGGAACATGCAAGTACAGGTCACAGGTGGCAAGGAAAGGAAAGGGAGGAATCAAGAAACAAGCGCAGCCGCGGCCTCAGTCGAGCCAGGCGCTGATGGGGTAAGCGAGGCGGTCGAAGATGTCCGCGCAGATGTCGTGGCTCAGCGGCATCGCGGCCGCCTTGCTCTGGTCGTGGCGCGGGTGGCTCGCCAGCAGCACCAGCCGCACCACCTCCTGCTCCGGCAAGCCTTCACCCTTATCATTTGCGCCTCCTGCATGGCTTGTCAATGGACACAGAAGGACTGCAGCCAAAGTCAGACCTGGAACCGCGGCGGGAACTTGTGGTGCAGCTCTGCTGACCAGCGAGGCCGCAGCAGCGCCAGCCTGCAGCGTAGCAGCGCATGTGAGCGCTGGGTGCAGTGCCCTCACAGCCTAGGGGCTGGCACAGGTCGCTTGCCAGCAGTGGCTGTCTGTGCAGACGCTGGTGGGCGGGTCTGGTGGTGGGGAGTCGGTCGCGATCCGCTTGCCGCAGCCGCGCTGGCTCACCAGGTCCTGCCAGCCAGGGCCGTACGCCTGCAGCCAGAGGTGATTGTGGGTGAGCGACGGCCCCGCTTGTCTGCATAGCTTGGAACCGTTCAGCAGGGGACCGAGGGCAGGAGGGTGCCTTTGGGTCGGCGCCTGCCTCGACCAGCAGCTCGACAACGCGGACGCGCCCGTTCAGACAGGCCCAGTGGAGGGCCGTGCGGCGCATGCCGCCTGTATTGTTCGACAGGGCAGCTGTCAGCGACGTGGTGAGCTCATAGGAGGCTGCAAAGCCGAAAACAGGGCCCCCGAGCGGAGGCATCACCGTAATCCAACACATTGACATCGGCTCCTGCCGCAATGAGCGTGGCCACGAGGTCCGCGTGGCCCGCTTTGGCTGCTATATGGATCAGCTTGCTCTGGAAAATGCTGGGCGCGTTGAGCAGGTGTGGATGTCGCCTCAGGTACTCAATCACGGCTTGAGAATTCCCAGATGCTGCCGCCATCGTCGCCTCAGCGGCCACCACATGATACGGCATCACGCGCGTCAGCATCTGCCAGCGCGATGGACTTCAAGCTGCTCCGACAAGGCGACTGAAGCCCGTCTGACGTCAGAGATCCCGGACCAGACTGTATCACTCCTTGTTGGCACAACATCACGTCCACCTGCGTTGGTTGGTGTGGCTCCTTGATGGCCTCTCCCGGAGGGTTGTCTACAGCTGCAGCAAGGCTGCCTCAATGGGCGCCGCTCTCTTCACAGCTTGTGAGCCGACAGGCTCACAAGTCGCCAAGGCCCCCTAGGCAAGTCTCGCCCGGCTAAGCAGCTCACAGCAGATCACAGTGCCGCCGGCTGCCCAACCAACAAGCAGACGCCTCAGGCCGCCACCGGCTCCTGCTGCCGCTCCAGCCTGGCACTGCCCGCCTCCGCGGCCGCCGGCCCGTGCCCGTTGCTGCCGCCCTCCACCCCGTTGCCTTCAGCAGCAGACGCAGCGGAGCCGCCGCGCTTGCGCCGCCGCCGCCGCGCCTTGCGCTTCTTCGGCGCCGCACCCGCGGGCAGCGCGGGCAGCAGCGCCGCCTGCGGGCCGCCGCCCTCGCGCGAGCGCTGCCACGCCTCGATGAGGCGCGGCGAGATGTTGTCCTCGTTCTCCCACGAGTCGGGGCTGCCGTCCAGCCACCTGCAGCAGGCGGGCCTCAGGAAGGAAGGCTGACAGCCTCAGACAGCCTCAGGCTTCAGGGCCCGGCTGCAGCAGGTACATCTGATCCATAATTCTCTGGCCCGCGGCTCGCGGCCATGAAAGGGCTGTCGAGACGCCCTGTTGCCTCCAAAGCTGGGTCGTTTCCCGGCAAAGCAGCCCAGCAACCAACTCCATTTTCTTGCCGCTGACGTGTGGCCGACAGCGGTGCCGCAGAGCCCTAGAATTTAGTCACATTATAGGGTTTTTCCAGGGTATATGGCGGCGGCGGGCGGGTCACCTGACGAGGAAGAGCTGCTGGTCGCCGCGCCGCTTCATCTTGAGCAGCTCGCGCGCCTCGGCGTACTCGTAGCCGGCGCGGAAGTCCTGGATCACGTCCTTGGCGATGTCCGCCTCCTTCACCTGCGGCGGCGGCGGGAAAAACCCTTTAGGGTTTGTAAGATCCATGAGGGTTGTGTCCGAGGGTCGTGCGTTCAGGATTCGGCCCAAACTCCCGGTGGGAGGGGGCCGATTGCGCAGCCAGCAGGAGCCCGCAGTGCTTTCGCAGCCCACCCGCAGCCAGTCACTGTGCCGACCTGCAGTGCAGCCGCCCTTTGCTGCTGCAGCTGCAGGAGCCGGCGGGCACAGTCAGACACCCTGGCGATTCTCGGACGAGCGGCTGCCAAAGCTGGCCACTCGACCGGCCGTACGTGCAGCAAACTCCGGGCGTGTAACTTCCACAACCTGCCGTCTCCGTAACTCCTCCAGCCAGGGCCCTGACAGGTGGAGAGGGCGGGGCGCGCCCAGGAGTCGTCGGCTCCGTCCGCCCACTGCACCAGGAACTCGGTGCCGCCGCCGGCTGCCTCGCGTTCCTCCAGGATGCGCTTGGGCAGCACCTCCTCGAACAGGTTGCCTGCATGCGGTCAGAGTGGGGGGCCCTTGTCAGCAACTGCACCGTTGCCCGGCTGCATGGGCAGCGCCGCACTCCAGCGCGGCCTGGGAAGCATGTCTACTAATCCACAGCCTTTCGGCCTCGGCGGCCGAAAGCCTCCACGCACTGGCAGAGCCGCCGGGGCCGCAGGCTCCGCCCCAACCACACGGGCGGCCCCCAGCCGCCGCCCCTTCTCTCAGAACCGCGCGCCTCCAACCCTGGCCTCGAATTTCCGCCCCTTCACTCGGCTCCCAAAACCGGCCGTAAAACAGCCTCCAAGAAGCCTGCCAAGCGACCCTGAGCCCCCTAAGAAAGATAGTAGGCTTCAAACCCCCAAGGAACGGGAAAAAGGAGCCATGAGCGCCCGAAAGGACTGGTGGGCTGTGCGCACCGGTCAGCAGGCCGGCGACCTCCTCGAGCGCGATGCGTTTGGGCGCGAGCTGCGGGCTGAGCGGCATCTGCTCCCGGATGCTGTCGACCAGCTGGATGACGTTGCGCCCCTGCACGTCCGGCACCTCCGGGTTGGCGCCGAACGCCAGCAGCGTGCGCACTGTTGAGACGTGGCTGTAGCCGACGGCCATGTGCAGCGGCGTGTAGCCTGCGGGCCGGCGGCGGGCTCAGGCTCATGGCTTGCCGGCATGCACAGGGAGAGGGCGTGTGGCGTGTGGGTGTGGGTGTGTGTTTT
>BHFV01000870.1:0-13503 GCA_003568905.1 Trebouxiophyceae sp. KSI-1
CCCCCCCCCCCCCCCCCATCAATCCACACTCTCTTGCACTGGCCGCTGCCAATGGGCCAAGAGGGGCTAGGAGCTGCACAGCAGAGACTGGCAGGCAGGAAAGCCTGCTGAAGGTCGTCACCCGTCCTCTGGGCGGAATCGGCAGTGAGGCTCCAAGGACCGCCGGCGGTGCAGGGCGGCAAAGGCGGCCCAGCCGAAGCCGGAGCCGCCGCCGCAGCCGCCACCTCAGCCGGCCGTCGATGAGTCAGACGACGACCTCATCATCGAGGACGAGGAGGAGCCGGTGCTGCCCCGAGCGGGCCCTCCTCCCCGCGCGGCCAGCGTTGCCGCCGGGCCCTCCTGGCGCCCCCTTGCTGACAGCCGACTTGCGTGCCACTTGCAGCTGACACCGTCTGTTGATAGACTTTGGGCTCAGTGTGTATGGCTTGCACCTACACACGCTGGCCCTAGAGCAAACGAATGCAAATCGATGCACTGCCATGACGTCTGCGCACCCCAGATCAGCCAAGACCCCGGGGAGGAGGGACGGGTCGACTGGGGCGTCCCAGGCGCCCCCGCAGGCAGCGTGCAGGCGCCGGGCGTACAGGGGGGCCACATGCAGCGCATCCCAGCCAAAACCCTGAAGTCGTGCCGAACCCCCCCCCCCCCCCACCCTCCTGCCGATGGGCCCGCAGGCGGCTGAGAAGAGGAGTGCCTGGGGATCGCAGGGCTCGCACGGCCCGCCGCTTGATCTGGCGCTTGGCAGCGAGACGCAGCCAGAGCTGCCCGTGTTTGAGGCGCGCCCCCGGCCCCCTCCTCCTGAACTGCGGGCGCTTCCTTGTGTCCCACCCAGAGAGCCTGCGCCTGTCGAGCGCGAGCACTCTGTCCCAATTCGATGGCACGTAAAATGGGATCAGAATTGAGTCCTAAAAACGGAAAACAGCAAAGGCGACCGACATGCGGCAGGGCAAGCTCGCGCCGCCGCCGTCCGCCGACAGACCCGGCGACCATGGATCCACCCCGTGGCGGCGGCGGCCGCTGACTCCGCAGGGCGTCAGCGCGCCTGGCAGCGCCCAGGCCAGGCTGTCGGCGCCGCGGGCCGGCGGCAGCGCCGTGCTGGAAGCAATCAGCGAGGTTCGGCGCAGCCACCTCTGCATTCGAAAGAGCGCCCTGTTGCAGGCACGTGCCATGTATAAGGGTGCATGTGTGGGGCTGAGGGTGGCGCCGCGCGCTCACAGGCGGCAGAGCAGGCAGGCGAGGCTGGCGAGGGGCCGCGCCCCGGCAGCGCCGGAACATCGGAGGGCGCGGCTGCTGCGGGATGCAGGGATGACGGCCCGGCCGAGCGCGCCGCAGAGGAGGTGAGTGGGTCCGCCTGGCTCCCTCAATGTGCTGCGGCACCTCAATCACAGCTCTGGCTGCCGAAGCGGTGCAGGCAGGGCAGCACCGGCTGCCTTGCCAGCCACAGGCCCCTGGCCACCATGCTGGCCGAGCAAGGTGCCGCTGGCGAGCGCAGGAGTCTGGCGGCCAGCAGGCTGGCAGCCAGCAGCCTGACGGCAGTGCGGCGGCGGATGAGGAGGAGGAGATGTCGCTGAGCAGCAGCAGCTCCGAGTCAGAGTCGGACGGGGAGGCGGGCGGCGGGTCGGAGAGCCCGGGCGCGCGGGCGCGGGCGAGGCAGGAGGCCCGCGAGCTGCTGCGGGACGCGCGGCCGGCCGGCAGGCGCACCGACTTCTTTGAGGAAGAGGCGCGTGCATTTTCTGTATCCGGAGCTTGTTTTGCGCCAGCGTTTTCCTCAACGGCGAGGGAGGGGCGCCGAGCAGCGGCGCCGCCGGTGCAGGCCGAAATGAGCGAGGACGAGGGCCACAGCGACGACGGCAGCGACGCAGGGGGCGAGGACGAGCACGACCGGCTGCTGGTGCGGCCCCCGCCGCGCGTCGCACGCCGCCGCATCCGCGCGCTTTCGCCGCCCGGCGCTCAGGCCGTGACGTAATTCGCGCGCGTCCAGGACGACCTGATCGGGCACGAGCGCGAGCGGCGGCGCGACGAGCGGCTGCGCGCGGCGGCGCACGCGGAGTGGCAGGAGCGGCAGGACGAGGCCGACGTGCAGGCGGTGCTGGCCGGCATCCGCAACGGCTTCCGCAGGCGCAAGGGCGACGACTTGTTCGACGAGGACGTGCGACAGCCCTCCCCATTGGTCCTCGCGCACCCGCTGTGGGGCTTGTGCACCGGGTCAGTCAGCGCGCACGCGCGACTCCCGCAGGGCGGCAGCCTGGCGGCGGCGCGGCGGCGGCGCGCGGCGTTGCAGGACGGCGCCGGCAGCGACAGCGACTCGAGCGACGACGAGTCGGACGGCGGCCGGCCGGCGGGCGGCTTGGTCGAGATTGAGGAAGGGTTGTCGGACGACGAGGCAAAGGCGGGGCTGAAGCGCTACCAGGAGTCGAAATTGCTGGCCGAATCGGAGGCGCGCTTCCCGCTCTCGGGTTGTGCATGTGACGGGCAAACCGCAGCTGTAGCACAAGGCAAGAGTGGTGTCGACCCGGCCATCTGTAGGACCAGGAGCCCGTCGCGCTGGCGCTGGTCGACGCCGAGTCGCAGGCGCTGCTGGACAGCCTGGCGGCGCAAGCGAACCAGCGGCGGGCGCCGGTCGAGCCGCCGCGCTCGCAGTTCGGCTTCTCGCCGGGCGAGGTGCGCCGCGGCAGCGTCAAGGTGACCCTTTGCTTTCGATTTTGACAGCTGCATGCTCTGACGGATTCGTCGCAAGATCGTTCAGTGTGCTGTGAGCGCGCAGGCGTCGTTCCTGGGCAAGGCGGCGCCGGCAGCCAACCTCAGCCGCGCGGGCTCCCAGCAGAACACGCGGTCCTACATCTTTGGCTCGCACAGCAACGCCGCGCCGGAGCCGGTGAGCAGCCATCACTCGTCCTCCAACACCACACACCGCCGCTCTGTGACACAGCACTCATGGTGTGAAAGCCTTGGGCCAGCACTGCACTGTTCAGCCGGCCGGTCCGTTCCCGTTCATTGTAACATCAGGAAGGATGGCCTGCAGGCGGAGGCTGCGCTGGCGGCTTTGGAGGAGCCGGCGCCTGTGGCCGTCGGGCACAAGCGGGCGGCGCCAAAGGCCCGGCCCGCGCCCGCCCCCAGCCGGGCGAGCCTGCTGGAGATGCTGGAGCCCGGGCAGGCGGCAGCAACCAAGACAGGCGGGGACGGCCCCACGGCTTTTGACATCAGCGCCATCATGGGCAAGCGGCAGAAGGCCATGCCCAGGCCGGGCCGCCGTTGAGGCCGCGCTCGCCGCGCATGTCACATCATCCTCACAGCCACAAGCCTGGCTGCATGGACATGCCAGGTCCCCCTTGGCGACGCAGTAATTTGCTGGCGATTGGTGTGAAGGCCGTCACTTGCGGCCCTTTCGCTCCTGCGCCTGCTTGTCTCGAGGGTCCCCCTGTGACCCGAAGAGCTCGTCCCACTTCCTGAGCTCCTCCTGCGCCGGGTCCGGGTCCTCCTTCTGCAGCGCGTCTGCAAACGCGCGCGCAGAGCTCTGCAACCCAACAACCCCACCGATCAGCTGCAGGCGCTCGATACCATGTGGCCTGTAAACATGACACTCAAAAAGAGGGCAGCCGAGCAGCACCGAGATGGCTTTGGTGGCCTTTTGTGGCCCGTCGCCGACCTCTGGCTTCCACTTCACCTCCCTGGCGATGCCACGCTCCTCCGCCACCCGCTCGACCTGCAGCAGAGAGTGCGATGAGCCAGACTTGCCTTCGCTGTGGTCACTGCGGCGAGTGGGGGGCAATGGGAGCGCGCCTGCACGTGAGCGACGCCTGCCGCCAGCGTCAGCAGCGACAGCCAGTTCTGGTCAAAGCCGACGGCAAGCTGCGGCAGCGCGTAGAGTGCGGCCAGCGAATAGTAGAACCCCGCGCGCTCCTCGTTCTCGAATGCCGCAAATATCCACGCCTGCAAGCGGCAGCCTCAGGCGAGTGCAGGCTGTGACTGCAGTGCCTGTCGGGTGCCGGATAGCTCTCGAACCAGCCAGTTGAACAGTGGAAGGCAGCTGACGACGCTCATGAAGCCCCACTTGACGCCAACCTCGTCCTCCTCGTCGGCAGGTAGCTCGGGTGGCTGCTTGTCTGGCGGCGTGCCGACCAGCGGCAGCGAGGACCACGCCAGCGCGCCGAAGATGCCGACCGCTGCGGCAATGCTGGTAACGCTTTTGGCAGCGGCAAGGGCGTCCGCCAGCTCGAAGGCCTCGCTGGCATGCAGTGCCCGCGTCACCGGCGACCGGCGCTGCGAGCGGCGTCGCAATCGCGGCGCCCAGGGGGAAGCTGTTGGGCATGCATGGCTTCCTTGGAGTGGCGCGCGCGAGCAGCTGCGCGCAGGCAGGAGCTGCAGAGCGCCCGGGAGGACCAGGTTCGCGAGCTGCATGGCCAGAAAGTGTCGCATTCGAGCGAGAGGGGCTGGGGTCCAAAACCTCATTAAATCATGCTTGCCTCCATGCTGGCACCATGCCATCACCTGCCATCATGAGCAGCAATTCATGGACTGTAATGGCTGGCCAAGGGCGCAGGCGGCACGCCCACCTTGTCATATGCTTCTCTGAGACTTTCAACTCGGAGATTGTATGGATTGCCCCTGGCGTGTCAGCGGAAAAATAACACGAATGCTTACTGGCAACACAAGCAAAGCTTGTGGCACTGCTTCGGGCAGTTTGCAAGGGCATATCCTGCGACGTCAAGCTGACGTCCCCCACCATGTGGACTCGCGCGTTTGTTGCTGAGCACCTATGGAGGCGAGGCTGGGACTGCATTTCGTATCTGGGCCATTATTGCATCGGCCTCTGCTCTCAAGACAGCCCCTCAGCTGGCCGGGCGGGCTGCAGCAACCACTGCATGCCGTTGTGAATGAATCCCGATCTGAACCGTACTGATCGGACCTGCACGTAGCCAGTGACAGCGTGGGGATTCCAAGTGTAAACAGCAGCGGCATAGCGCGTGGCAGGACTGTAGACGGGCAGCGAACAGCCAAGTCACACAGACCCTGCACGAATCGCCGAACCTTACCTGGTCAGAGAGAAGGCAGATCCCGCTGTCGCTCTGTCCCTTCTCGCCAGGCACGCTCAAGATGCAGGCTGTCTCGAGCACTCGCGCGCTGACTGCCCGCCCCGCCCTCGCCGGCGCGCCGGGTGCGCCATTTCACCCTTGTGACCCGGGCAGGCGCTGTTCCGGCGTGTGCTGCAAACAGCTTGCCCACGATCGATCAAAGCAGCGTTTTGGCGCAATCATGGGATGCGCGGGGGCGCTGGCTGGCTCACCGAGCCCTCCTTGGGGCGATCGGGTGCCGGCGCGGCGCGCCCGGGCGTTCCCTTCGCGGAGGAGCCCGAAGCAGACTCGCATGCAGTGCCTGCCAGCCGCTGGGATCCAGCTTTGACGCGCGGAGCTGGCCGAGCGCTGACGAAGCGTGTGCTCCTCGCTGCAGTCCTGGCAGCGCCCGTGGCGCGGCAGAGCAGGCGCGGCAGCCGGGCGGCCGTCGTCGCCAGGTGCGCTGCCTCCTCGTTCTGGTACTGCTGTTATGAGCAGTCCCTGCAGCAAACCACTCACAGCTCCTGCCCCCCGCCTGCAGCGCTGAGAAGAGGCAGGAGGCGATCGCCGCGGCCGTCGTGACCTCGGTCGGCGCCGCCATGGCCAACCCGCTGGTGGCCGAGGCCGCCGTGACGCCGACGCTGAAGAACCTGATCAACTCTGTCATTGCCGGCACCGTCGTCCTGGGCCTGATCGCCATCGCCGTCACCGCGGTCGCCAACTTCGACCCCGTCCGCCGCTGAGCCGCTGAGATGGAGGCGTGGGCGGCCTGAGCGCTGCCGCCGCTGCCAGCCTGGGGCCGCAGTGCCCGGGCCGGCCATGCCAGAGGCGGTGCAGTGGGGCACGGCCCAGCGTTGGACAGCATTTGGTGGCGGTGGAGGGCAGGAGGTGTTTTGTGGCTGGTGTGCTTCGCGCGGCCAGCCCCGGCCCGTAGCGGCGCCGTGGGGCTGCCGCCGCAGCTGCACGCTGATCCTGCGGGCTGGAGAGGACACAAACTCGTGTGAAGTTTCACAGCGCCTTCTCTCATACCTTGCACTCACGCCACCGGCAAGCAGCACTCACGGCGCTGCCGCCTCTCGCTCTCACCATTGCGTTTCTCGTGCACAGCGGACAGCAAGCCCTGCTCACGGCTCCGGTGGGGCTGGCGGCCGCTCCCGCAGCCTCCACAGCCGGACGCTGCCGTCGTCGCCCGCACTGGCCAGCAGGCCGGGCTGCGTGGGGTGCCACCGCACGCAGTTGACGTCCGAGCTGTGCGCCTGCTGCCTGCGCGTCAGCAGCTCCCAGCCGGGCGGCTGCCCGGGCTCGCCGCCCTCGGCTCCCGCCGCCGCCGCCGCCTCGCGAAACACACGGATGCCGTTGTCTCGACAGCCTGCGCGCACCCGCCAGGCCTCAGCACACAGCGTCCAGCGAGGCCAGAGCCTCAAGTGTAGCAGTAAACCACACTGTTAATTGGCAATATTCCAGGACTCCGGGGAAAAAACAAGGTTGCCGGTATAGGGGTGCCGGCAATTCCCAAACCACACAGAGCATTTTCGGGGTGTTGCCGGCAAGCGGAAATGCGGCACAGCAGCGACTGTCTGCAGCGCCCTCACCGGTGGCGAGGAGGCCGTCCGCCGACCAGTCGACGGAGTAAATGGTCATCTCGTGGTGCCCGGACAGTGTGGCCTGCAGCCGCCAGCTGGGCTCCCGGAAGCCGCGTGCAAAGCGGCACTCCCACAGCCGCAGCGTCGCGTCGTCGCTGCAGGTGGCCATGCGGGAGCCGTCGCGGCTGAAGGCGGCGCTCCACACCGTCGCTTCGTGGCCCAGCCCGGGGCCTGCTCGCGGCCGGCATCAGCTTTCCAGCTGGCTTCCTTCTCCGCACGCTTGGCTGGGATCAGCTCCGGGGGGAGGCGCGCCGGAGAGCGTCTGGTGGCAGACCCACTCGTCGTGCGCGTCCACCCACAGCCGGACGCTGTCGTCGTAGCTGCAGGAGACGAGGACCTCCCCCGAGGGGTGCCAGACCACGGACTTGACGTCCTGCACACGCACCTCAGCCTGCTCGACCCGCCTGGCCCCGTAGCCGGCTGTGTGTGCTCGAGAAGCATGTTGCGGACCTGCGAGTGGCCGTACTTGACGTCCACGCACTCGTAGCTGTGCCCCGGCTCGGCCTCCCAGATCCAGACCGTCTTGTCGCGTCCGCACGTGGCCAGCAGCGTCCCGGACGGGCTCCATGCGACGCACTTGACCTCGTTCTCGTGCCCCTCCAGCACCGCCACGTGCTCCCATTTGCCGTCCTGAGGTCAGTAATAAGCGCTCAGCGCGGCGAGCCGAGTGGCGCATCGGCCAGCAGCGCAGAGCTGGCGACTGCGCCACCTTGACCTCCCAGATGGCGGACGTTGCATCGAAACTGGCGGTCGCCAGGCAGCGCCCGTCGGGCGACCAGCTGACGGAGCGAATGGTGCGGTGGTGAAAGTCCTCCAGCACGGCGACACACGCCCAGCGCTCGTCCGTGTCGCCGTTCTGGGGGCGCGTCCAGATGCGCACCGTCTTGTCGCAGCTGCAGCTGGCCAGCGTTTCGCCTGCGGCCGCAGAGAGCCCTTGCCTGATCATCTCGTCATTCCAAACATCACAAGGCCTGCCCGCGCGCCTCATGGGTGCATGCACATTTTTTTATGCATCGGTGGCAGCGCGCCTGATGGCGACCATGCCACGCTCCACACCGTGTCCTCGTGACCTCGCAACTCCTGCACCAGCTCCAGCTCCTCCATCACACCCAACGCGCAATTGTGCGTTTGGGGAAAGTGGTGTAGGCTGCACTTCTGTCCTGTCCTCTGCTCTGCTACGCCATGCCGACGGCCGAGACTTGTCTTAAAAGAAAGTAGGAATGCTTGCTCGCTGCACTGCTACCGCACGCCTCAGCGGCCGCGCGCACCGTGCGAGACCGAACTCCTTTTGATGAGCGCGGGCGGCGCGTTCGGGGGCGCCCGTGGCTATCAGCCGCGCCCGCCTGAGAAGGGAGTCTTTCCGCTTGATCACTTTGGCGAGTGCAAGCAGGTGCCCTTCGTTGCTTTCAGCATCCGTTAGAAACGGCATGCCAGTGTGCACTGAGACCGCCGCGTCGCTGAGATGCTCAGTATGTTGACTGTACAGCTCAAGGAGGAGTATCTGGACTGTCTGAAGCGCAGCGGGCAAAAAGCAGCGGTCTGCCAGGAGCTGAGCAAGCAGTACTTGCAGTGCCGCATGGAGCGGTGCGCCCCACTTTTCCCACTGCATCGCCCAATGTGCGCTGTCGTCCGGCTGGCTACTTGTTAAGCATCCCGATTACGCACCGCAGGAACCTGATGGCGGCCCAGGACCTGCGAGACCTGGGCTTCCGGGAGGCAGGCGCCAACCAGCCGCAGCAGACGCAGACAAAACCTGGCGAGGGCGATGCAGGTGGCGAGGAGCGCAGGCAGGCGGGCTTTGTGGCCGGCATCCGCCGATAGCCTTGAGCCCTGTGCCGCTGTTGGCTGAGAACTCAGCCGACAAGCTAGGTGCACTGTGTGCGGCAGCAGCCTTCAGTAGGCCCACAACGCTTGACTTGCTTGTTGTAGCATTCCCATCAGTCTCTCCCAACACGCGCTGCAGACATATGGTGCAAAATAAGACCGAGACGGCGCTTCACATGCCTCCGCATGCGCACAACGTCAGTCAATAGCTGTCACGTTTTGGGGTTGGCCTGGTGGTGCGCAAGTTGAGGCTGCAGCTGCAACGTCAGCAAAGGGCGGCAGAATAGAGAACCCCAAGTCGAGCAGAAAACCGCTGTCACCGTGGCGGCACATCAAAAGCGAGCTCCAGAAGCCTCACCTCCCCTCATTATGAACTTCTCGCTCGCAGCCGGCCGCACGACCTGCTTGACGATCCGCCGCAGCCGCGCGCAGACGCTCCGCGTGTACGCCACGACGACACCGATGGACAAGGTGGGCGGAAAAGTTTCGGTGAAGGACCAGCTGGTGGAGGCGAAGAAGGAGGTGGCGGAGGTCATCAAGACGTCCAGCTGCGCGCCGATCCTCGTGCGCCTGGCCTGGCACGACTCGGGCACCTACGACAAGGTGCGCCGGCTGCGCTATCCATTCCCCAGGGCGCCCCATCTTCTGCGATCGGCTCCCCCGGCCGCTCTCGGGTACCCGCAGCCGCGGGCCGCCCCGGCATGTCACTTTGGTACACGTAGCAGGCCTCTCCGTCCGCTGGGTCGGTTTGCGGGCCACTTTAGGTGAGACATGCGGTCAGAGCCGCGCTCGCCGTTGATTGGCACCTCTGCTGCCCGGACCCGCGAGCCGGGCGCCTGGAGAGCTGGACAGTGCTGGTGCTGATAGCAGAAATTGCCTTTGGACGAACGGCTGCCCCTTATGGCACGTGCGACGTGCTACGCCATCTGCTGCGCGATGCGTCGCCGTTTGTTTCCCGCGTGGGGGGTGCTGTGCCTGCTGAGCGAGAACTCGTGTCGTATATCCAGTCTACACTCTCGTGTCGCAGGCCAAGACGGACTTCCCCAACCGCGGCGGCGCCAATGGCAGCATCCGCTTCTACCCGGAGATCACGCACAACGCCAACGCCGGTGCGTTGCCAGCTTGGGCCAGCTCCACAGGACCTCTTTGTACTCGCCGTGGCACCACGCAGCAGTGCTAACTGCTGGCCCAAACTGTGCAGGCCTGACGGCCGCGCTGGAGCTCCTGAAGAAGATCGCCGACAAGTACGACGGCGTCGGCTACGCTGACCTCTTCCAGCTCGCCTCCGCGACCGGCATCGAGCTGGCGGGCGGCCCCAAGCTGCCGCTGCGCTACGGCCGCAAGGACGCCGAGAACCCGGAGGGCTGCGCGCCCGAGGGCAACCTGCCTGGTGCCTCCCAAGCTGCCCTCACTGCCGCTGCGGATAATTCCAGCAGCCAGCAGTCTGACGCCATGGTGCCTGCTCCCGCAGCCGGCGGCGCGCCGTTCCCTGCACCCGCCAAGGGCCCGGGCGACCACCTGCGGAATGTGTTCTACCGCATGGGCTTCAACGACCAGGAGATTGTCGCCCTGTCCGGTGCGCTTTCAGCCTTTGTCTGGCTCGGGCAGGGGATATAAGGAATGCATGCTGAGCTCCCGCGCTGCTGCCGCAGGCGCGCACACGCTCGGCCGCGCCAAGCCGTCCCGCTCCGGCTTTGGCAAGGAGAAGACCAAGTACACCGAGAACGGCCCCGGCACGCCCGGCGGCTCCTCCTGGACGCCTGAGTGGCTCAAGTTTGACAACTCATACTTCAAGGCCCGGCCCTGCTGCAGCCTCGCCAGGTCCCGCTCCCCAGCGCAGGTCAACCAGGGGCTGACGCTGCTGTCACACTGCCAGCAGGAGGTCAAGGCGAAGCAGGACCCCGAGCTGCTGGTACTGGAGACGGACGACGTGCTGTTCGCCGACGAGGGCTTCAGGTGAGCTGCCCGGGAGTGGCCGATCCTCTGCTTGGCCTGCGGCTTTCGAGTGTCGGCAACTGACGCCTCCCTGTCCCCTCGGACCAGGCCGTTCGCCGAGAAGTACGCCGAGGACGAGAAGGCCTTCTTCGAGGACTACGCCAAGGCGCACGTCAAGCTGAGCGAGCTGGGTGCGCATCCTGGCGCTCGGCTGCTCGAGTGGTTCGCACCCAGGCGGCATCCTGAGTGCGCGCCTGTGTCTCGCAGGCGTGGAGTGGGCGACCGAGCCCTTCACCCTCTGAGCCAACCCACTAGTGTAGTGACCTTAGGACTGGCAGTGCCGGGCGTGTGACCGGGGAAACGGCGCAGGATGCGATCTCGCACTTCGCCACCTTTGAGTAAGTAAGCAAGTGATCCGTATGTACAGGTTCCCAGGGCGCAGATGCCCACGGGTCCATACACAGGGAGCACAAAACTTGATGCCTTTGGGCGCCAGCCTCGGAGAGAGCTCAGTTGAACCCGACCCCTAGAACAAGGCAGCCAGGGCAAAGGCAAGAACGGTCAGAAGCCGTCGCGCACGGGTGCAATGGTGGACGGATACGCAGAGGGAGACATGCAGACACAGCGGCCGGCGGCACCAGCTCACTGCCGCAGGTAGACTGCTGCTTTTTCGATTGCTGTGAAGTGCGAAAAGCGGCGGGCACCAGCACGGTCCGGCGCCCCGAACGCCCGGCTTTGTGACCAGGGATAGCGGCGCGGCCCCGCGCTTCGCGCCGGCGCCGGCGTGAGGGCAGCCATGGGCCGGAGTGACGAGGAGCGCGACCGGAAGAGGCACAAGAAGGAGAAGCGGCGCAGCCGGGACCGCAGCCGCGACCGCCACGAGAATGGCTACGAGCGCGGCCGGCGCGAGGAACGGGTGCGCCTTGCCGGGCGCCTGAGCCATTCAACAACCTGATCGCCGTACCGCCCGAGAGCGGCCGCACCCGCCTCCCAGCTGCCCGCGCGCGGCACCATTTGTGCCTGAGTCTTGCCTCCCGCCCGCCGACCGGCCGGAACGGGCGGCAGCTGGCGGCGATCGCCTTTCCATCACGAGCTAGCGCTGAGGGGCGGGGAACCTTGCCTGCAGAGGAAGGAGGCGACCGAGGAGAGCCGCCGAGACGACCACAAGAGCCGTCACAAGAGCAGAGAACGGCGAGCGCACCGGCCCAGCCCCTTGCTAGCCAAATCGTGCCTCCTGCTTCTGCATTTCTACCCGGCACTGAAGATGCTGCCGCATGCTCCTCGCAGGGACCGCGATTCGAAGAAGCGCAAGGAGCGCGAGCACGAGGGCCACGACGAGCGGCCCCGCGAGAAGCGAGAGCGCAGTCCCCACAGCGATGAGCACCGCAGCAAGAAGGCCCACACCGCTGCGGTCCGCTTTCCTCCCTACCTTGCATCGCTTGCTTCTGCACCCCTAGCTTGCTTGCACGACGCTGTAGAGCATCATCCCCACAAACTCATCCGCTGTTTGCTGGAGCAGGCGCCTGCGACGGAGACCACGCAGCCGGCGGCAGATGTCGGCGCGCTGGACGACGAGGCTGCCAAGCGGCGGCAACGCGTGCAGCTGTGGCAGGAGCAGCGGCGCGCCGCGCAGGCGGCCGAGGAGGCTGAGGCGCGGCGGCGGGAGGAGGCGGCTGTGCAGTGGACGCTCGACGATGACACTGAGCAGGAAGCCGGCCTGGCACGCTCCCTCCCTCACCACGCCCCCTTCCAGGCCCCGCTCCTGAATGCAGCAGCACAGTCTCAGAGCCCATGCGCGGCGCTCTCACCCGTCCCACCTACCTTGCTCATAGCTGCCAGGCACACTGCGAGGCACACCGCGAGTGTGCATGGCCGCAGCATAAAGGCTGGCATGAGCAGGCCCAGCAGAGACCTGACTCGCGACCTCATGCATCCCAGTCTCAGCCCCAACTGAGCGCGGCTGCGCCTGCTGCAGGCGGGCGAGGGGCCGGCGCCAGAGGATTTGGCAGAAGGCTCCGGGGAGGTTGACCCGCTCGACGCCTTCATGGCCGAGAACGACCGCGCCCTCGACGCCCCCGCCGCCGCTCCGGCCGACGGGGAGGAGCTGGACCCGCTGGACGCCTTCATGGCGGCGGAAGTCGCCCCCGCGGTGCGCCGCGACCTGGGCGCCGCCACGGCCGCTGCGAAAGCGGGCGCAGGCGGCGACGGCGCGGACGCGAGCGCGCGGGTCAAGGTGGAGGACGCCGAGGACGCCAAGCCGCCGGCGCCCGTGCAGCGGGTGGGCTGCCCCGCCCCTGCTGCCTTTCCTGGCACCGAGTTCACGAGGCCTGCATGTTGCAGCTTGCATCTGAAATCCATATCGAGTTCTCTTGCCTGCCTCTGGCTCGAGCTCTCGCTGCCTGCTGCTCTTGATGGCTGTGCTGAGGCGGTGTGCGGGTGGCGCAGGGGCAGCGGCGCGCGCAGAGGCCAGTGCAGCGGCGGAATCTGGCGTACAAAAGCGACTCGTCGGGCGACGTGGAGGAGCAGTCGGACGACTCTGACATCGACGAGGCGAGCCCCCGCTTCCTCACCCTCATGTTGCTTTAATACGCAGCATGTGTCTGCCGCATTTTACAGCGCCCCATGGCTGCTGTGCTGCGTCTCGTCCTGCCATCCTGCTGGACTGGTGCTGCAAAGTGTCTCCGCGAAAGTTCGCTGACAAGAGCTGCTGGAACGCCGTGCAGGAGTGGATCAAGAACGTGACGGCCGGCAAGCTGAGCAAGAGCGACAAGCTCGGCCAGGTCGACCACAGCACGATAGACTACCCGCCCTTCCGCCGCTCCTTCTACATGGAGCCGCAGGAGCTGGCCCGCATGAGCGAGAAGCAGGTGGCTGAGGCGCGCAAGCAGCTCGACGACATCAAGGTGCGCGGCGTCAACGTGCCCAAGCCAGTGCGCAACTGGAACCAGTGCGGCCTCTCCGGACGCGTGCTGGACGTGCTGCGCAAGGCCGGCTTTGAGTCTCCCATGCCCATCCAGGTCCGCGCTGCGCCCCGCCCCGCCCCGCCCCGC